>JABASK010000064.1:0-37919 GCA_019776465.1 Rambutanura hunanensis | reverse complement strand
ATTTCAAAATTGCTACTTGTCGCATTTTTAAAAGCGCTGTCTAATATGCAAAGCATTGTTGATAAATCGACATGTGCCTTTGCGTAACCCATAATTCGGGTTCACCTGAGCTGGATTTGGAAATCCTTCGCTCAGGTTCACATTATTTATCGCGATCACGATTACCGCTAATCTTGACCCATGGATCTGTTTCACCAAATCCTGATCGGAGGGTCAAGATACGAGCCTAAGGGTTTCCTCCTTATCTTTTCCAAACGTGGTAAAAGAGTATACATACATCAATTCAGTTACCGCAAATTAGAACATGTTTGGCTCGAGCAAGTAGGGGAACTTGATTTTATAATTTGCAGAGCAGTTATCTGGGAAGAACCTTGAATCATTCGATGGCAAAGTACAAAGTAACGTAGAAAGACATTGTGGAAGTCAGGTGTTAACTTTGCTAAGTTCTTGGCTGTAAAAACGTCCAGAAATCACTTCACTACTTAAATCCTTCGTGTTATGGGACTGGAATAGAACTAATGAATTCAAAAATTTCAAATATTTCTTCTGTAAAACCTGGTCTGTATCCTATCGCAAATTCATGTGGAGCTATTGTTCTCACAGGTGTTTCGTTTGTATCATCCCAGCTTCGTTCTAATGCTAAAATCCAAGAATTGTATAACGGCAATCACAAGTTCCAGAAAGCGTTGATAAGGATAAATGAGGGCAGCAGAGCCGTTCTCGTGAACTTTGATAAAATCATACATTTTTGCTTCGGAATTGGTTGACACCAATAACAATTCAGCCTCACGACATGAAAACTTTTCTCTAGAAATCGTACTAGAAATCCAGCAATCATTGATCCACCAAAGGCCAGTGAGTCGTAGGTTTCAATTCCTGTTAACATTATTAGGTCTTGTAATCTGCAAAATATTGTAGTCTTTTACTTTTTGGATTGGAAATACTGCTGAAGTCCATGCCGAAAGTTGAAACGTCGCATCTGTCAACGTTTGAAAACCTACAAGCAGAAAGTAGTTTTGAATTTAGTATTTTTTTGATCGCATGAGTCACCGCTAAGCTGTTGGTTTGGTCGTTGCATCCACACATCTGCCTCACATTAGCAAACAGTGACTCCACGTCGTCACTTGAAAATTTTCGAGTGAGTACATACTCAAAACCACTCGCTATCAAGTATCCATTAAAGATAAAAATATAGTATAAGGGTAAAGTATATAGTGTAAGGGTCTAAAGCTTTTTGTCTACCTGGTGCAATGTGTGGTCGCTTTACTTGTAATTCGAATAGATTGGCATGAGTCCTTAGTTAGATACCCGATTGTTTTTTTTCCACCTGACAAGGCAGCTTCCACGAATCTAAATAGTTTAGGAAATCGGTTTCTAGCCAAATCAGCCTTTCGTCATCCGGCAGTTCATACACAGCCTTGTTATTATTCAGAAATTAGATGGCTTGAGTACGATTACAGGCGTCATGTATCTAGAGATATTTGGAAAATAATAGAAATTAGATTACCAGTCGCATTATTATACAAACCTGAAACCATTTCAAGCCCAACTTCATGAACTTTGTTGTTTCCTCGGATCCTAAGTAATATTTATTCCGATATTTCTTTGAAAATCAATCGCAATCGTCACATCAGAAGAAAATAAAATGACAGCCCTTTCGACGTTCATTTTCTCAAAGTTATTTGGATAGACGACTTTCCTGGAAAGCAAGCGAGCCTGTTTGATTGTGTTTTCTTTTTCTGACTCATACAAATGACGAACAAAATCTCCGCTAATAATTTGGTACCCGTTCCTAAGTTTTTTTTTTCATCCAAAAGAATATTGAGGAGACATTGAATGACATGACAATAGTCAAATGACAAAAAGATTGTTCTCGACGGAGACGTAACTGCGAGAGTCAAGTTGCCACTGCATAGGTCGGTATATGCTCGAACATTTACCCGGGAATTGTCACATACCAATCGAACCATTTCGAATCCATATTTTTCACATTCAAAAACTGTAGACTGTATAAGATTTGCTAAGTCATTTCCTTGAAGCTGTCTGGTGTGATAGTAGGCAACTGGTATTCTATAGTTTGTACTGAGTCCTTTAAGAATAAAGCAAAGAAGTCGATTAGCCAATTCTTTTCTTTCTCTGGCACATCCAACATTTGCATATCCAATAAATCGTCCAGCAGTTCTAACGTATGACAGCATTGGCTTCACAGCCATCTTACCAAAAATGAGTGATCATTTTTTTTCAATTCTTGTCAGCGTTTTTGCTTCTTCTTGAAGCCGAGCCACGATTGAGTTAGTTATCACCAGCCCTGTAATCTGTAGGCCCCATGTATCGCTTTAATTTGGAGTTTGACGGTAGCTTTACACACCTAGCTGCGTATTGATAAGCCTTAGTTGACGTTGTTGGATATTAGGTTATTTCTTATTTTTTGACTATTGACTTTTTGGAAGGGGGCTTCCTCTATTGTAGGCTTATTACTATTTTTAAGATTTGTTTTAAGGCGGAGCAAATGAACCACCGAGTTTAAACTGCGCATTTATTGTCCGTTGGTTTTTTTTACAGGAGTTTAGCGTTTTTAAAAAGTTTAACTTTAAGAAGAAAAGAAAAAAAGTCATTCAAAACAACCACACCAGAGAGGTTGTGTAAAACATTGGTTAAAAGTAATTGGTTGTAATAAAGTAAATAAGTTCACAATTACATTCTCCGTTTTGATTGCGAGAGAACCGGTGCGAACGACGCTTTTAATCGGGGAGATTTTAGGTCGAATTCGACAGACTTAGCGAGCCAAAAGATGCAAGTCCTAACGGTGGTTTCACTCCAACGATTCCAAGCTTTGCCATAGGCTAAAACTTGTTCGCGAAGAAATGTGGCCTTGGAGTTCCCGTTTGTAGCATCCAGTTCGATTTTTTATAACTGACTTATGACTTTCGATTGAGACTTCACTTTAAACCGTCGTACTTTTTCCTCAAGAAAACGAATTCGTCGTTTTTGTCGTAGTATCGTTGCACTAACAGTTTTCAATCGTCTACGCACTTTAGAAAGACTAGGTAAACTTCCCCATGTAGAGGTAAATGGAAAATTTTCTTTTATTTCCAGTTCCTCCGCTTTTCTCGTCTCAACTTTTTCTGTCAATTAAACTCAGTGTGATAGTTGTCTATTCGTAGATTTATTTGTAAAAAAGACAAACCTAGTCGAGGTATTTTAGCTGGTAAACAATGCCTCTCAGCTGGAGGCTTACGGCACTTTGACAGACGCAGCGCATTGTCCTGTTTGAGGGCTGGGTATTCCGGAAATATTGTTGGTATAGATCCTGGTTTTAATCGTTTGTGTTTTCCCTCAGCGAATGAACCAGCTTCAAAGTGACGGGAACATACAACCGTTCTAAGAACCAAAAATTTTACCAGGATTAATGAATGTACTCAAGTCAGGGTACTGTATTCATGTCAACATTGAGTTTGACCCGACTTACCGATCTGTAGGGTTCCAGTTACTTCGACTTATCGCTTTAATCCATTTAGTTTTGAGGTCAGGGTTTGATGGAATCTCATGAAATGAGACACCTGCTACACCTCTTTTTTGTGTATACATTGGTACGTAACAGTAAAACACCATGATGTTTCTGAACAACAATTAATATGTTCAAATGTCGAGTTTTCGACTGAATTAGCTTATAAATAAGTACGAAGATTTGTAATTTTGTCCTGGAGTGGAAGCGCCTCTAGCGGAATAATTACTCCACATAGGGATTTGTAGTATGAGCAGGCACTAAAGGGAGAGAGAGGCATAGAGTTGGGCACTGGTCCAACTCACAAATTCCTTATATCAAAATTCCCTTCCTCGGTCACATTCTAATGTTAAAGATCTACCCTTAGCGAAATTCAAAATTTGAGTAAATGCTCGTTTTACAGCTTTAGTTGATTTAGATTTCATTTGCACCGCAAAATTGCTGTAAGAATGCATGAATATCCATCGATGTGGGCAGTGTATCTTGGCAGAAACACAATATCTGCTTGCCAAAGGTAATTCATTCCAGGTCATCACCTTTTCATCATCATCACCCTTTTCCTTCTGAACCTCACGCGGCGAGCTCTATGACGCGTATAAGAGTCGTGGGTTCTTAAACAACTCAAAGCAGTTGATTTCGGAACGCGACATACGTCTGCCGCTAACGTAATCTTCACCAGCAATGCCTTTGTATACAGGATTTATTTTGCGTTTTATATTGAGAAAAACAAATTTACTGTTTAATTGTAAACTTAAAAGTACCTCTAAAATTTTACAGCACTGCACAAGCGCACGAGCGTCTCTCAAACTGAGGGCTGTATTGTAACTAATTTAAGTCGAATTTGCTTGCAATAAAATTTTTGACAATTGAGTCATTCTTGTCTAAATCAAATGCTTCTAAAAATTTCTCAAATTATGCTCCTTTTGCTCTATGAAACAAGAAATATATGGAAAATGTCCACATGTACTACTGGTAGCTGCCTGTGTTCTAATTTTGTTCATTCTTACGACGTCGGATGTTGAGAATGGAAACTTTTCAAATCCAGTATAGAATTCAAGTGGCAATGCGCATCTATCAAAGAATTCGAACTCTCTTGATCTATGTTTTTTTAACATTCCGATGCAATGCATTCCGGGCTGTCTGAAACAGAATAACAAAAAACATGCAGTCAATTATGTAACGTAGTGCGCAAGCATTTCTAGTGAAGCTAATGAGGAAGACTTACTTAGAATTTTGAGAATGGGCAATGAATGAGAATTTATCGGAGTTGATTGAATTTAGTTTGTCCGAAGGCAGTACCGCTGTTTGAAATGAATTTGGCAGAGCACATAGCAAAACTCTTTGTATTTCAGTTTTGTTCATACGTATATCGAGGCCTGCCGAAATATGTCAATCTCGAGTATTACTTGTTGTTCTGACAGTATCACACAATAAATCGAGATTTCCAGAACCGCACCAAAGTGAACTTCAATCCTTAAACTGCCTGATTTTTCTAAATGTAACAATTTGTCGTTCCCTGTAGGTTATTGTATGTCAAATGTAAACAGTGCATTATTCTCTTTGTATTCGTTTCGGCTTAAAAAGTCCAGCATCATGGCCAGCAATTCCGGTGCTTGTAAGAAAATATAGTACGGTGTTAGACAATCGACATTTGGAAAATCCAATGTCATCGGTCGGTTTGGCATAGAAATATTGTTGACGGAAGGACATATTGATCTAATATTGTAATGGTGGAAACGAAACGGATTAGAATCAATTGCTCCGTTGAACGCCAAGCTATCTACGAATCCAACCACCATTCTGCTCGGAACTGTATTCAAAAATACGTTTTCTTCAAGAGCCGAAGGGTTTCTTTGGGTAATCGTTAAAAGTATGTCACTTCTGTGTTTTTGAAAGGATACTGCTCTCTCTCCCTACGGTTTTGAGTATTTAAATACGCAAAACCGTTGCAATAGTCTTCTCAGTACCTCCTAGAGCTACTATCTAGAAAACTAAAATAGTGTACATATTGCATCATTGACTTGTAGAACGTTGTCTGGAGACATCATCCTTTAAGTAATATAAGTTTTGTTAGAAATAAATGATCTCGTTGTTTTTTCCCGTGAATAATGTTTAAAAGTCGAGTAAAGTTTTTTATACTTAGTTGTCAGAATTCAGTCTAATGATTCATTCGCCGATTTTTGATTTCAGCCATTGTCTCGTTAATTCATTAAGTCGATAGACGTTGTACCCTTTCCAAAAATACAGTTTTGCTTGGCAAATGATTAAGAGGTGCGGAACATCAATTTCCGATATTCAAAACTCAATGATAACTTGCTTTTTACAAAAGCAAATGTCGTGTGTGGGGTTTAGAATGTGTCGAGTTACGTTGTTAGCCTTGTGCAAAGTAACACAAAGTGGGTGTCTGCTAGAAAAGACTCAATTTTTAAGACAACCTAATTCATGCAACAAATGGCTCACATGTACTGAAAGAAATTTCAGCAGAACGATCATTTTATGCGGTGACCGTCAATTTCAACAACGTTTAAAGCAACTTACAGAGTTTCAACTTATTAGTACATTATCATTAGTCTCATGTGCTCAAAAAATTAATTACCTATGCTGTAGTATTGCAATGAAAATGTAGTTTATACGTCTACTTTGAAAAGCAATATTGCCAACATTTAACTTATTTAGTCGCAAATCTGGGGTCCGAATTTGATTAAGGATAAGTAGAGCATGACTCGTACAACATCCACAGAAGATTTTTTAGTTCTGGAAACAATCCGGCATGCCTACTTGTTTATTTTTTACTCTGTCGTTTTCACAATTAATATGCTTTGCCCCAGAAGTACTGGTGAACTTTTTTGTGTTCTCCTGTTACACCTAGTTATCCAACCTGGACAGCATCTACACAAAAATTGATCGCAATTAGGTAGCGGGAGATCTTCCGGACGCTCAATGTAGTGCGTATATTTTCATTTAAGAAACGTTTCAAGCAGAATACGCCATTACCCAGGAATATACATAGGCCATCGCGGCTTTAAAAGTAAATGGTAACCCCATACTCTTTAGTCACGCAACGGGTATATTTAATTAAATGCTTGAATGTGTAGTTTTGATTAAAAAAATAAATAAATAACAATGCCGTTTACTAGGTGTATTGTTAAAGTCGTTTTTTTAATGTTTTTGTTATACTTTATGTGTATTAAGTTGGAACGGTTGATCAAAAATGTCGTATACTTTTTGTGAAGGTGTTTAAATTCTTTTTATTGTCATTGACCAAATAGCGTCGGATCTAAGTTTAAATGATGTCGAAATGTGAAGGGATATGAGTGGAGAAAGTGAGATAGGACTTAACGCACCGCCGCCACGGATGCGGATAACTAAAACGCATCCGATTTAGCGTACCATTCTATCGCCCCACCTCAAAATTCGCTGATCATGTCAAATTTTCACGTTTCAAGCGTTAAGCATTTTTCAAAAAAAATATCCATCTTACCAATACTTAGAAAATTTTTTGGAAAAATTGTCATCGTATCAGATTCAGCGCCCCACCTCAAAAATAACTGATTATGTCAAATTTTCACATTTCAAACGATTTTAAGCATTTTTCAAAAAAAAATTCTATCACTCCAATACTTAGAATTTTCTTTTAAAAAAGTTATCATCACATCGGATTTAGACATTTCCTAAGTATTAGGGTGCTAGAAGAATTTTTTTGAAAAATGCTTAAAAACGCTTAAAACGTGAAAATTTGACATAATCAACGATTTGTGAGGCGGGGAGCTAACTCCGATGCGATGACAACTTTTTTTAATGCTAAGTATTGGAGCGATGGAAAAATATTTTTTTTGAAAAATGCTTAAAAAACTCTCGAAACGTGAAAATTTGATATTATCAGCGATTTTTGAGGTGGGGTGATAGAATGGTGCGCTAAATCCGATGCGTTGGTGCTATGAATCTGAGGCGCTGGTGCGCTAAATACCATTTCACGTGGCGAAAAAGTGTCAAACTGAGTTGTGAGGAATGAAGTAAAATTCCCTAGATGAGCGTTGCTTTCTCCCATTTACCAACGGAGAGCAGAAGCGTGAACATCATCCAAGACGTAGTATACCCTGCAAATATTCTATACTTACATGTTCAAAAAAGTACTAGATTGGTCAAATGGAAAGGCAGATTTACCATTCTTTCACTTTACAGAAATTCACAGGCAGCTTACTAAAACAACATCCTTTACTTCATCTTTCATACTAGGTGCATAAAAACGTTATCTGTCTTCAACGGCTGCAAATTTTCATAATTCCTTGATGTAAAAGTGTCAACAGGATTGAGCAGGTAAGGTAAACTACCTTAAATGATATTCTTGGAATGTAAGACAAAATCTAGTAGTTTCTATTAATTGAGGGTAGAGCTAAATTTTACATAGGGGAGCCTACAGTTGAGTTACTTCTATTCTTGTATTACTTTCATGTCAATGTCACTAACTTTCCTTTCACCAATTTCGTAGTTCATTACTCATTACGAGAAACGCACTCATTTAAGTGAAGCAAGATGATTTCAATTTGAACAGCATAATATCTTTTTTCGTTAAAGGCCTTTTGAAAAGAAGATAAATCAATTATTTTTATTAAATTACTTTTCCAATGTACGACACATTGTAGTGTTGTTAATGACATGATTAATTTGGTATTATTTACGTCATTCCAAGTCATGCTGCAATTAGCACGAGTTAAGACATACTCTGTTAAAAAATTAATCATGTAAAATTACCATCCTTTTTGTACTCTAACGTACTACCAAAACAATTACGTTCAAATTCTATTAGGTACCTTAAGATAATCTTTTCCAAAGTGACGTGAGCATTTTCAAAATTTTACTAAAATCACACATGCCAATTGATTTTCCATTTAATCTGCCTCTTATCTTCCTCTTAATTAATTACCAATTTCACTTATATTTAATAAGAGTTTATTAACCATTCAAATAGTTCAATCTAAAGCAATCATAGTTAACGCTGGATCCATAGTCGCTCATTTTCCTCTGCCATTCCTGGCCATTCTTGTTCCTTTTCCATTTTGCCGATCCAAAGTTATTTTTCAAAAAGCATAAGGTTTCCATAAAGAACGCTTATGGCAGAGGAAAGGCAACAAACGCATCCATAGTTTCCTTTTTTCTTTTCCGTTCTTCTGCCATTCCTCTGACATCGTGCCATTCAACTCAGCCCTATTCCCGTATGAGAAACGAAAAAGGAAAAATCGAAATTGAACTCGAAAATAAATACTGAAGTTTGACAAACTATATGACGCTGTTTCTAATCGAAGTTGCCTCTGGGACAACAAATCTCACGTAGATTATCGCAATTCTAAATTGAAAAAAAACTTGTGAAAAAATATTTTTTTGTTAGAATTGATAAACTAATTTCGGAGCTGACATTGCCTCATTCAAAACAGGTAACGCTGCGAAAAAGATATATGGACAAATTTAAGTGACAAGTTTATAAATTTCTGATTCGCTTGCGGAAACCTGGAAGAATTAATGGTCAGAGACCATATTACCGTTTTGAATTGGTATGATATGGTCCATTTTTTCCCCTCAATCGATGTTGTTCATTTTCATGTTTTCAGCTGGGAAAGACTAATTATACAAAGAAGGAGCCGTAATTTGAATGCGGGCTCTTCGATAAACGAGAATCAGGATGACAGCTAATGCGGTAGCCATCAGGACAAGCGTATTGGTTATTCCTAACAACCCGGAAAAAGTTTTGTTGTGGATTTCGGTAACTTTTTCATCCAAGCTGGTGTTGGTTCAGTTTTCCGTTTTCGTAAGGTTCCTGATGATATCATCCAACTTAACCACAAGCTGCAGGTGCCAGTTTCCTCGAGTGGAAAGCACAGGATCTAGTTTTTCTTGATGAGTCAGCTTGACTTCAGCGCCATCGTATGCATGCCCGTTTAGGGTGAACCTGGTGGCTACAGGGAACAGAAATGGCTCTTCTTGGCAAATTTGCGAAGCGCTGCCAGTTTGTTTTTGGTTTCGGTAACAGTAGATGTAATTATACCCATTGTGTTGTTTGACTTGCATGTAATCAGCTTGATCACCTTTTTCTCGTTTAAGGCATTTGTCCAGCGAGAAGTACCTTGTCTGATCTGAGGGATCTCTCGCGGGAAGACATCTCGGGTTGACATTTATGATTGGATCTTGTGGTGATACGTTCACTGCATGTATGCAGTCCTCTACCTTAGAGGCGATTGCAATTTCTGGTGCATAGTATTTAATGAGACACGTCTCATTTTCTGTCTGATGAATCAGTGTAAAAGATTCCAGCATTTGTGATAAGCTATCTATCAATGGTGAATCGAATGACATGAGCATTCTCGTCTTGTCGTAGGAAAGGGAGCATTCCCTTGCCTTTGCATAATTTAAAGGACAGTCATTGTTACACGGCAGTGTATAATTCAAGAAATCGAAGAACGGGGCATACACCCGTCCGAGTTGCCACTCTCTTTGCGCGTATTAGAGAATCAACGACCCCATGTTGAGTCGAGTAGTTATGTACGAGATAGCAAACGTACTGTCAATGTACTTATTCCTAAAGTCGGTGTAATCATCTGCGAGATGTTTTAGTTGAGATGTCACATTTAGTAACATCTGTTTTAACTCGTTTACCGCGAGCTTTGCCTGTTCTAGGCGTGCTGCTGCTTCTTCTAGTTTTCGTTCATGCTCAGCCATTGTTGAAGGGCACTGGTTCGAGAGAGCGCAGTAGCTCCCATTGCTGTTTTCTGCGACTCCCAAATCGGCGAAGGCAACCACCGATCCTATGAAAATAACAAGCGCTGTTATTATGAATCGTTTTCTTTTTTGGTGGGTAACCTCAGTCCTTTCTTGACTCGGACATATTTCCGCTAAAGGAAATATGAAAAATTCGTTGTACATTTTGGAGCACTATGCAACTGCGGTTGCGACAAGTTTGTTTGGGACCATCTCGTCGGTCAATAGGGTGCATGGATCAATGAACTTGATCATGAGGTGGACTCGCTGAGCTTCTTTGAATATGGGTCGATCGCTGATCTTCTATATGACCGGTTGGCTTGTTCGTACACTGATAGAGCCACTATCGCATACAAGTGCCAAGAGCAAAAGAGTAAGCATGGCTATGTTGGAAATCAATAGGTTCCTCCATCGAACTACTTTTTCCGTTATCGTTTCTTGCGGTCGAAGTTGATGTAGTTCCACCATTTTCGTCAGCTGGGGTTTGCCTGACGGCTTCGTTAGTAAGTCAGCCTTCTGCAGTTCGGATGGCACGAGGACCACTTCGATCTGCTTGTTTTGAACAAGCTCACGTGTGTAGTGGAATCAAACGTCGATGTGTTTGGTTCGGCGATGGAATTCTGGATTGTGCGATAGCTTTATTGCACTGGTATTGTCTACCAACATTTTTTCTGGTTGCAGTTGAGCGAGGCCTACTTCTGACAGCAGCCTGCGAAGCCAGACTACTTCTTTAGAAGCCTCAGCTAAAGCTATGTATTCAGCTTCAGTGGATGAACAAGCGGTGATAGGCTGCTTCTGGGTTCTCCAACTAATGTCAGAACTTCTCAGGAACGAGCAGTACCCAGTGACTGAATGTCTGTCAGTCTTGTCAGTTGCGTAATCAGAATCTGAATATCAAACCAGTTCAAGGTGGTTTCCGCTTGGAAAAGTGATTCCTAGATCCTAGAAAGGGTTCCTTTTATATAACGGAGGATTTTCTTGGCTGCTTCCCAGTGTGTCTCATCATAAGAGTTGTTGAACTGGGACAATTTATTGACAGTAAAGGCTAAACCAGACCTTGTCAATCTGGTGAGAAACAACAAACTACCGATCAACTTTGAAACGGGTAAGTCTTTTCGCAGTCCTGGACGTGTTTCAAATCCAATGTCGATTGCATTGGTACTGTGGTTCGATTGCAATCTTGCATACCAAATTGATTCAGTATCTGTTGGACGTACCTGTCCTGGGTAATCCGGATACCTCCATCTTGTAGGACATGTATATCAAGCCCAATAAACGTATTTGGGCTGAGTATGTAACGTCGCTGAGATGTACTCAGACACTTGTCCCCCATGACTTTGCTTTTGGTGATGCTTAGCATATTATCCACGTACAGTAGCATGTAAATGTATTTGTCCCTGACAAATACGCATGGGTCGCCTTGTGTTAGGTGGTATCCAAAACTTTTGAAGAATTCAGTGAACTTTTGGTTCCAGTAGCGCGGTGCTTGCTTTAGTCCATCAAAACTTTTCTGAAGCTTTCAGACTTTGCTTTTTTCAGTGGAGAAGCCGGGTGGTTGTTCCATGTAGATGTCCTCTACTATGTCATCGTGTTAAAAGGCTGTCTTTATGTCCATTTTTAAAATTTGGTAGCCCTTCGCAGCTGCGATTGCTAACAAAATCCTAATTGACTCATACCGGCATACGGCAGCATACGTCTCGTCAAAATCAACACCTTGAACTTGTCGAAATCCACGAGCTACCAGTCTCGTCTTAAATTTCTGCACGTTGTCGTTCTGGGTTTTCATCTTGAAGATCCATTTGCAGTCCAAAATTTTTCCCCGTGGTCTGTCCAGTAGAATCCAAGTAGCATTTTTTTATGACTGCTAAGTTCGTCTTCTATGCCTGCGTGCCACATGTTTGCCTTACAGCATTCAAGCGCTTCTTCGTATGACTTTAGTCAGGCGAGTTGGCCGGAGTAGCCGGAAGTTCGATGTCGGCAATGCTATTTGGCATTACAATCATGTTCTGCTTTCCATTTGGTCTTTCAACTGTGATTTTATTCCTTTGACCTTTCTGCACAGTCGAGAAACACGGGGTGGACTTCTCCACCTCTTCGTCCTTTGATTCTTCGGCGTCTTCGAACGATTCTATTTCATCTTCGTCGCTAAGGTTTTCCGGCTCTCTTGTTTAACTGATGAACTTGTAGCTTCAACATATATTTTAACGTGTGGTTCAAAAATTTGTTAAATAACCTGAACATTTCTGGCTTCTAACACATTTCGCTTAATAGTGTCATAGAGTCTATATTTGTTCGACTCCCAACAAGCCTGTAGCCAACAAACATCAGGGCTTCTGATTGAGCGCTCCACGCCTTCCGCTTTTGCTTTGGAATTTGGACAAAACATTTTTATCCAAAACTTCTGAGACTCAAGTCGGGCTTCCCCTTAAAAATTTGTTCGAAGGGCGTAAAGTTTGAACATTGCCTGGTGAGTTCATGACATAGGTTGCTGTAGCTACAGCTTCGGGCCAGAGGATTTCTGGAACCCCGTCCTTTTGTAGCATGCTTCTGGTTAAGTCTTTGATTGTCCGGATTTCACGCTGCTCAGCTTTCCCATTGCTTTCTGGAAAAAGGATACTGATGTCTCATGCATGATTCCTTTTTTGGAGAGGATAGCCTGGACCTTGGAGTTCAGGAACTCAGTTCCGTTATCGCTTTTGAAGGTCCGCATGCGTTCTACTGTGTGGTTCTCTATGAACCTGTAATGGTCCAAAATACAGTCAGCAACTTCTGACTTGTGTTTCAAGAAATAGACAGCGGTAAAGGTGCTCCCGGCTTCTTTTATCATAAAGAATTACTCACTTCCGCTAAGCGATGGTATCGGCATCGGACCTGCTAAGTCCGCGTATGGCTTTTTTCCAATTTCGTACTTGTCACCTAGGCTCAGTGGCACAAAGCTCCCACGTGTTTGTTTCCCAAAGAAACATCCGGTGCACACCAGTTTTTTAGATGAAAGTGTCGGTAGGCACCTTACTGCTCCTTTCCTGGCAGTATCATCTAGATACTTCATGTTAACAAGCGCTCGTGCCGCAGCGCATCTACCTTCTGGCGAAAATAGAACGCATTGTCATGCTTTCTTTTTTCCGCACTCTCGTAACTGAATGGCATACATGTCATCTTTAAAGACAGCAGCCGGACGCTTCTTTTCATTTTTAATGTACACAGTGTTTTCTGCGTCACGTATAATAGTGTACCCTTTCTTGGCTAAGTTAGATTCGGAGAATAGGTTTGTAGCCCCGGGAATGTACAACACATCCTCAATTATCCAATCATTTTTAATCAAAACTTCAATTAATACGTTGCCTGAACCAATTGCATAGACAGGTTGCTTATTTACTAAAGTTTCTGGTTGTTGTTCATCAAACGGAGCGAAGGGATGGAAAGAATCTTTAATTTTGCAAATGCGCTTAGAAGCACCAGAATCTGAGTACCAAATTTTTTCAGAAGGATTAGTAACACCCATGTTAGCTTTAAGTCTTTTTTCTGATTTAAAATAATCAATAGGAGTTGTCATCGTCGTCTTGACGACAGCCACCTGAACTTTCATGACGTAGTCTTCCCCTAGTTTCACGCCTTTAAACTTGTGGTTAAGTTCGCTGTCGAAGTAACATACTTCTTTTCCATCAGAGCTTCTGACAGATAATTTCGTGTACTGGTTGGAAATAGATAAACGTCTTTGATTACCTGTTTTCATTCTACCATCTTCAGTTTCTTTGATTCCGCCTGGTATGTGATCATCACATCTTCTTTTCCCCTGGATACGTGTCTTTTTCCACAGATGCAAAACGCTATTGGTTCGTCAAAACGTTCGAGATTTTGGAACCAGCTTCTCTGGTGGGTGAAGTGGCGGACAACCTTCTTGTCGGAAATCTAACGGTTCGACTGGACAACGACTCTTGTTGTACAAACAAAAGCTTTTGTTTGGAGTTTGGCACCTTCTTGGAGCTTGCTTGAACCAGCTTGGTTCTTTTCCGACTTTGTCTTCTGGAAAGCTTCAACAGTGCCCGTATCAGAGCGGCACTCCCTCGCCCAATGGCCGCGTTTTCCTCACTTTGTGCAACCCGACTTCGTTTTGATTTCGTCAATTGACCTTTTGCCCTTTTGTTGGAACTTCCCTTGGAAGGCTTTAGTGGGTGAAGCATCACCCTTCTCGTCCGTTTTGACTTTGATCTCCAGATCCTCTTTCTTGAGTCGGGCCAGAAGGTTGACCATGGTTTGGTAAGCAGGTTGGACGTTGTCCCATGATTTCTTAAATGCCTGGTGCTGCTCTGGTATCGCTGATACCGCCCTAGTGACTACTAGGGGTTCTGGGATTCGAATCCCCATTTCTGCCAGGTTTCTCGTGATTCGCTCCAAGTCAGAGTGAATATCCTGAAGATGAGCACCTTGAGTCATCTTGTACGTCGTCAACTCGGTCATCGTGCGCTGATGGTTTAAGTGGCTGGCGTCTGAGTATATGGTTTTGAGCTTGTCATACACCTCTTTAGACTTGGTACATTTAACCACGTGGTTAATGTTCTTCTCATTCAGCAAGGTGGTGAGGACAGCCATGGCTTGGTTGTCGTCATCATCAAACGCCGCAGCGTTAGCGTCGTCTCTGATTCGTGTTCCGCTGACGTTTTCCCAGAGTTTAGCAGCTTTCAATGGGTTGCACACCTGAAAGTTCCAGGTTTCCCAGTTGTTATTTTTCAAATTGGAGGTGTGGGAAATTTCAATCTTCCGTGCTTTGGCGTCAGTCATCTTTAGGAACGGTTCTGCTAAAGAATAACAATATGCAGATTGTCTTGAACCTCCCTCTGCTACCATGTAGTAAATTACTGCTTAATAATGACTGACTTGACAATAGCTTATTGTCCAAGAACTCGTTATTGTCTCTGACAATTATTTAGGAAGAAAGAAAAATTAAGTTTTTGGGTGAAGTAAGTTATTTCTACTGTAGTAGCTTTCAGCTTGAGAGCATTAGAAGTTGTGATGGTTTAGCTATAGGGGACTTGAGCCTATTTATACGGAAACTCGAAGGACACTTGTCCAGTGAAAAGAAGAAGCTGAGGGCAAAGGGTACTATTCACTTGCTCTTTTGAGGACACAGAGATTGGTAACTGGTCTTTACTAGTAATGGCATTTTTCCATGTAACTAAGGGCTTATGGCCTTAACCTAAAGTCCAGTGTCCAACCAGGGCGTGGTCCATTTTCTACAGAACGGTAAAGGAAAATGACCGACTATGGATCCAGCGTAAATAACGGGTACGACGACACGGAATTAGGTAAACATTAATGCCGACATTCACCACTTTTTAGTTTATCAGTATCACTGATAACAAAAATAGAAATACGCTTTAGGTACTTTTTCCGAAAAGCATGAATGTCTCAAATGGGGAAACAAAGTTTTTTTCTGTTACAAGTTACTTTCTGGTTCAAATTTGAGAAAACATGTTAAGAAATCTTTTGTTATATTTTCGACCACTACAAACTTTGTCTTTTGAATTCGATTTTGAACAAAGAATAAGCACAGCCTTTGGGTATTGTGCTGGTGATTTTGAATTTCTTTTGGGCGAGATGTGAAAGTTCAAAAAGGAACACTTGAAAAATTGTTTGTATTTGATTTATTTTCAAAAGAGAAGAAACCTATTTTACTTTGATATGGGTGGCAACAATAAGGAGAAAGTTTTAATAAAATTTGTTTCACTTTATCTTAGCGTCGAAAACACTTTCTGCGTCGTATCTACTTTTTAGTGTGAACTTTGAGGACTTTGAAACGTTGATGACGAAAAATGAAACAATTCTTTTAAAAACCCACACTTCCATTGAAGAATAAACTAAAAATTGGTCAGAATTGCAGAACAATGAACAGTTCATCAATCAACGACTCATCTCGTCACAACTTAACATTGGCAGCAATAGAAGAAGACTATCGAAATGAAAACCTGGCCAAGATTGAAATTTCTGTTTTGACAATCATCTTAATTTTAGCCATTGGTGGTAATTAATTACTCGTTATTTAAATTTTGAAACTTATTATTAATATTTACGATTATTAACAATATTAATGTAATTACAATTAAGGGAACAGCTTAATACTTATTGCTCTCCGTCGACAACTCAACTTCCGTCCTACGTCCAGAATGTACTTTTTTATGCTGAATCTGAGCATTACGGATTTACTCGTTGCTTTTGGGAACATTTTGCCCCAGTTGGCTTGGGATATTACTTACCGATTTAAGGTCAGGAGGACAAGAAACCCATGACAAATAAATTGTTTTTAAAAGAATAAGAATTTCACTGTTGAGGTTGTAGTATTATAGAGAATTTTTGATATGACACAGGGCGGTGACTCGTTGTGCCGTTTCATCAAGTTTCTTCAGATCTTTGTCCTCTACCTCTCCACATTTGTTGTAACATCAATGGCTGTTGATCGGTACATGGTCATTTGTCACCAGACATTTACTCGGAATCACTACGGTGGATTGAAAGTTCCAAAAGTCATGATCATCATTTGTTGGATTCTATCCTTTGTCTTTGCATGTCCACAACCTGTCATTTTCAGCCTAGCAGAAGTCAAGGTAAAATCAATTTATAACGTTTTGTTCTCTGCAAACGCCCATTGTTAATCCAGGAAATTATGAATCACACTCTGTGCTTCTGGAATATTGAATTTTGCCTCCGACTTAAACCAAAACTCTTATAATCCCAAATTCAAACTGAAAATTTAAGTTGGCATACTTTGAGTCAGTTGTTTTAATTTTGCACGGGCTTTCAAAATATTCTTCCAAGAAACATCAATTAAAAATTTGCTATTAATGAGTTTGACATTGGGATTTATTTTAATTAATTGCCTGAAGACAGCAGTGCACAGAAGGGTTTTACTGAAATAAGTATCGCTTTTACGCTTTCTCAAAAAGTTTTGCAAGTTAAAGCAAATTTTTAGTTCTATTCTATCATGGTAATTGAATTTCAAATTCCTTCTCATCGATCATTTTGAAAATTTGAAGTTGTTACTTGTGACTTTGTTCCTTTTAAATCTTTAAAATCGTCGTGTTTCCAGCCAGGCGTGATGGATTGCTGGACCTTTTTGAGTCCAGGAGGAGCACAAGCCTATGTAACGTGGTTTGTAGGTTCCGTTTTCATTGTACCACTCGTCATCGTTGGATTTAGTTACGGAGCTATTTGTCTCAAAGTCTCACGCTTTTCACTTCCTCCTCCGTCAATCGGGAGCAAAGAAGAAAACGACAGCGGGAGATTTGCACCTATTGGATATTCCCGATATAAGAGAAAGTCGTCATTTTCCTCAACATCCATGAAAACAGATTCGGAGACAATGGACAATTCAATAGTCGTGACTCTGCACAAGGTAAGTATTGTTCGAATAATCTATGACCTTTGATCTTTTAAAGGGCACCACTGCTGTAATACAAAACGTTTTTGATTGAAGTGTAATTTCTATGCTTCTCTCGACATCATTTCAATGCAATAAACTGGTTCCCCTTCCAGGACCAGGACGTAGGTAACAGAGCTTTGAAGAGACAAATCAGCCAAGCGAAAGTAAAGACGCTGAAGTTGACACTTGTCGTCGTGCTTTGCTTTTTTGCTTGTTGGGCTCCTTTCTGTATTACCCAGCTCATCATGGTTTACCACCCAAGTAAGTTTTTTTCACAAAAGTTTTGGGTTCACATACTTTTCAAATATATTTTTTCTACAAAAAAAAAAAGACTTATTTTAAGTACAAGTTAATTGGAAATTTTTTGAACTTCTCCTCCTTTGGGAGAAAGTTGTTACCCTGAAAGCTTTTCGGGAGGCTTATACGCACACGCCAATTCAAAAATTGAAGTTTGTATAGTTAGTTCTTTGTCTACAATTTCCTGTTTCGATTTTTGAGGTATGCCAGTTGGATCCCTCAATGTTATACTGTTACTCTTGGCTTCACTCAATTCATGTACCAATCCATGGATCTACTTGGGTTTCAGTGAGTCTCTCTGTAACCAATTAAGGGTAAGATCATATGTCACAATAATAATGATATACTTTCCGAGTTACTTAGAATAGCAAACCATCCGGATAGAATGACCGAATCATTAAACTCAAAGATTCTTGAATAGGACACAAAACCTTATAATTTCCTTTTCATCCAATCACTCTTTCAATTAACTTACCTAATAAAGTCCACTAAAAAGGCTGAGTTGTGGAGAATTTCAATTTGGAGCAAGTGTAATCGGAATCCTTTGAGTTGAGCAACGTAACTTCAAAAGATTTCAAGTTAGGCCAAGAGGCTAATGCAAAGAACTACCACAATAACCATACGGTTTTGGTAAATTAAGTTATGCTTCATAGCTTTTTCAAAATTTAGCCATCGTATGAACTCGCCTTTTGTACAATTCTTTGAAAAGAATAAAGTAGAAAAGTGTCGAAATTTTCTTAACTAAGGTATAGTTAGGTTTATATAATCCTCAATTTCCAATAAAGTTTCCAACTTTACCCTAAAAAGCAATTAGGAAAATTCAATATGCTGAAAACTTTGCGGTTTGTTACATGGAAACTATACTTTTTAGTTTTTATTTTTCCGTTTTTGTAGATTTTTTTGAGAATGGGCCTTCGTAGGGGTCCAAATGAAGATAGTATTGGGGATGAACAGGACGTTCCAATAGGTAGAACTGGGCACTTAAAAGGAAAAGAGAAAAAAGACCACAAAATGATGGAACATGACGACAGGAAATTACCAGGGCCAAAAGGACTTCACTACCTCTCTTCTGACCAAGATATTCAACATGAACTTCAAGTTCAACCAGAAACCAAATCTGAAATGGTCTAATAAAGAGAATTTTTATGTCGTGGCCTGAGGGGAGGGGTTAATGAAAACTATTCACATGTGTCTTTTCTTCAATAACGGGAGAAAGTAAAAGGAAAGGGAAGTTTGGCTTCTGGAAACTTCTTCATATTGTCAAAGTTTTATTCCAATGCGGAATTCATGCAACTTTCCCCGAAACGCGTTTCATCGGTTAGAATTGAGGAAATATGGTTAAAGTGCTGCTAATTTCTCAACTTGCCCTATCAAAAACACCAACGTCTCTCGTAATTTCTTTAAATCATTTAATTAAGTCAATAACATTTCAAGTTTTCTGACGTGCAAAGTTTACTCAAATTGTATTTTTTTAACGATATCGTCCTTTTTCTTTTCGGCTTTTGGGAAAATTTAATCGAGTCAATTAACATAGATTTTATTTTAAAAGATTCAACTTAAAAAGGTTCACAGCAAACGTAACTTAAAATTTTGTCTGTTGAACTTTTTCAAATAGAACCTATATATAGCGTGCTTCGATTTATTCTGGTTTATTCAATCTTAATAACAATAATATGAACTTATTCAACAAAACTTTTGGTAGTATTTATTACACAATTTCTATTAAAAATATTGATACTATTAAATTAAAATTGCAACTTTTCAAAGTCCCATAATTATCTTATTACTACAATTTAAGTAATACAGAAAGAGCTTTTTTCCTTTCTTTGCTCACCTTGACAATTATTGAACTTTTTCCAATTTCAAACTATTTTAAACAAGCTTACGGTAAAATTCACAATGGGCATTTATGTGCGTACTATTAGAAATTTTGTTTGAAAAATAAAAATAGCGTGTTAAAATAATATATTAATGAGTGTATTTAGGTTGAATAAGAGTGAATGTAAGAGACTCTTTCAAATTTATTAATTACTATATATATTAATGGTATGTCAAATTGGTGTCTAATTCAATTCTATCTTGATTGTTTTAACTCACATCAAAATCTTTTAGAGTTTCTTTCGTATACTAGAAGTCTTCTTTGTTAGCAGCTAAGCAGCTAAGAAAATGTTACGTAATAAAATATGATTTGTGAGTTATGAAAAGTCGATGCAAAAATGTTTATAGTCGTTACAACATTACGTCTTATAGATTAGATTTCCATTATTAAATTAACACGATCATGCGACAAAGAAGACACCGATAAATTGGTCCCCCTTGGGGGGGGAGGCTTCGACCACTATTATACTATCGAAGATAGTTGTAATGTTTTTACGTTGTCTGTCTGTCGTCTGACAAACGATTATTTCTGAAACTACTAATTCGATTTTGAATCTGTTTTCGGATATCAACAACTGATGACCCCGATCGATTCACTATGGAATATCATCGCGATCGGTGACCGCATTCAATGTCAAAAGTCAAGGTCAAATATTTTTGACCGTGAAACAACCGTGAAAATGACGCCTACATAAGTTGTTCATCTCGTTGAGATGAACAATTTTCATATAGGTCATGATGACCTTTGACTTATGGCTGTAGAGATATGGAGGTCAACGTTTGTATGGCTTGGGTATGAATATTTCCGGAATTACTAAACTGATTTACAATCTGTTTTAGGAAATCGATATAGTTAGCAATCGCATTGTATAGCGTGAAATGTCATTTCGATTGGTCAATGCTTTCTAAGTAAAAGGTCAAGGTCAACTATTTTTTTGCACGGCAACCGTGAAAATGACTCATACAAAAGTTGTTCATCTCATCGAGATGAACAATATTCTTATATAGGTCATGCTGGACATTGACCTTGGTTTTTGAAGTAATCTTAAGTTTAAGTAATTTGAGATCGTACGGTTGGTTTTGACCTTCGAAAGTATGTTTACGCCCGTTTTACAACGGTAATTTCGTTTCCAAATACCTCACGGACGACAGCATGAAACCCAAAATTCTTCCGGGATTTGTGTTCACTTGTAAAAATGAACATTACTAGTAAAAATGTGATTACTAGTATTTGAAAGTTAAAAATTTGAAAACGGGTTTTTAAAATTAGTTAACTAAATTATTCACTTCAAGGACAATGGAAGGAGGTCTATTAAGAATAATTGTTATTTAAATAAAGGCGCCTTCCGTTGTTTTCCACGAATAACTAAACGTGTCCTTGGTAAAATAACACTTTATTTGTAAAAAAATTATCACAGTTTACAAATTGGAACTTTTACTGAACATTTTAAGAAGTCAGAAGTATTAAACATTTTACTAAAAAATTGGTCAAATTTTCTAAAAATAAGTGTACAAAAATATGAAAACTGTCTAACTAGAATAAGGTTGCTTGAACAAAGTAGTAACTACTTTATTTTTTTAAAAGTCAACTAAATAAGACATTGCGTTTCCTTTTTCGTTTCTCACGTGGTCGAGTGTGGTTGTGCGAATAAACTGTAAAATTAACGGAATTTTTAGTGAATTTAGATATCAAGAAAGATTCATCCTTTTAGAATCCGTATCAGTTTCCCAATCTGCTTTTCGTGACAAAATTTAAGTCTAATATTGTAACAAGAGGCCTCAACTTATTAATTAACTGTGACTTTATTTGCTAAAAGTACGTATGTACGACAAGGTCGTACACCGAAGGAGTTTGCTTTTAATTTTCTATTCTAGAAAATAGATTTGGCTAGATCTAATACAAAATTTGCAAAATTTGCAAAATGAATACATGGAAACGGAACAAAGTTGAATGAGAATAGATTCACTTTTCAGAGATGATTTTCCCATTGATTCCCGCATGCCAATTTTGACTGACGGTACTTTTTTTTGCAAGGAAATGAATGTAGTTAATGACTAAGTTCCTTTTTGAAAGTGATCGTTCAAATGACCAACACAGTTAGAGGCTCTTCCTCCTTGCGAGACCCGTTGGATTTCGAAGGCTTGGCCACTTAGTAGTCACTGACATGGGAAGCTCCAAGATTGAGGGACCATTAGTCTCAAACGTCTCGAGCCATCATCACTTCTTACTTCATAACATAAACCTTCAAAGTTTTGGCAAACAAACGCAAATTAAACAAGGTTTTGTTTAATTACACTTCAAGATTAGTTTAAACAACTGTTCGTTTTGCACATTTTGTAGAGAATCAAACGTAGTACCAATACCCGACATGGAGTGGAAAAAAATGACAAATGGGCTAAAGGTAACGAATTTTTTTTTAAATTTAAAATTAATTTTTATCAAAATTGAAAGCTTTGTTCGTTGAATCTTCTTTAAAAAATTTTTTTGACAATGTAGATCCTCTGTTTACTACCAAGCCTCGTGTCAATCGAAGCCCTGTCCACTCACAATATGACACGTGTTGGATCGTTGCTAGGTGACAAATGTATCTATAATTCTGACTGCCTTCCGGACTTATCAGAATGCCATAACAGTGAAAAAGTGTGCAGTTGTAAAGCATATTCTGTGGAGGTCAACACTACGACTTGCCTTCCCGGTAAGTTTAGGATGTAGAATGTACATTAAATCTGGGATACATGAGACATTCAGTCGAAGTTATTTAATAAAATGAGCAATTTTTCAAAAAGGTTCGTTTCGTAACTTGGTTCCGAAGCGTTCAATTTCAGAAGGAGGAAGGTTGAAGTAATTCGATTAGTCTCTATTGGGAGTTCATGCCATATCGAAGTCAAAGACATTTTTATTCAACTCTTCGTGTTAGTGAAAGTGAGAATGGAGAAAGTTGGTCATAAAATAAACGATTCAGAAAGACTTTTTTTTGTTACAAAAAACTTTTCTCGGATTGTCGCTTTTGAGAGAATCGGACAATATATGGGATTTGCTCATCTTACACAGAATCTCTTTAAATTGAAGCGACTATATTGTAAAGTTCCCAAGTTCGTGGTCTGATAATTGACAGGAGGTTGGTAATTTTTTCAAAGCAAATGAGGAGCAGTGGGGAGGGCGGCGGAGGGGCGGAGTATGTGCACATGTGAATTATTCGGATGTTGTGTTCCGTATTAACGGTCTAAAAGTCATGCACGAGTGTGGTAAATTGGGGTGATTATAAAGAGTATAATATGGAAGTTTTAGAAGTATATGATCACCATTACACAATTCAAATGATTTCCCAGAGGTGAAACCATTATTTTCCGCGTGACCGCATGAAATGATAGAAGATTGAAAGATATTATTAAGATGGTCACATGCTCAAACGTTAGCAATACAGTGAAACCTTTTTATAGTAGATGAAAATGGAGGCTGGGATTTTGTCTATTATAGCCAGGTTCTACTATAACCAGCAAATAACATTCCTGTCTAATACAACCTTAACGCAAATCCAGGGCTAAAAAATATAACACCAATAAGGTTTCCGCTGTAAGGAGGTACACTATAACAAGGTTTCACTGCATAAGCTTATGAATTTTATGCTTTCGTAATCGTATTCGTAACTTCAGACTGGAAAAAGAGTCTTTTCCATCCCGATCTAAACAGTTCTTGTATGAGCTTTCTTTTGGAAATTTCTATTTTACGAGTTTATATGCTAAACAAATTTTGGCGTATCGTTAATTTTTTCTCTAAAAAATTTAGGTAAAAATTTTTTACGTTGGTATTCAGTCAACGTATTGAAAAAACTAGAAGAGTTTATAAAATTAAATTTCTCCGTTCAATCTTTAAACGAAAGTAATGTGAAACTACAAGGTCCTTGTGAATTATTTAGGTTCATATCTCGTGTTATATAAAGTCAAGCTTTATACTATGTACACAGACAATAATATTGTACATATAATGTTAATGTTAATGTTGGGTTAGCCAGCGGAGCTCATAGGTTTCGGTGATATGTTTTTACGCGTTTGAACAGTGTATTTGATTTTGATATTTTTATTAGCTTATTAGAAGTTAGTTTCCTGGAATTATTTGTACTTAACTTTATTAGTAGTTTAGTTAAGTATTTACTAATTACTAGTGCTAGCAAACGTTTGCTAAGTCTGATGATTTCGTGTTGATGGTTACTATATATTTTGGTTAACAATCTTAAGTTGAGAAACTCGAAAGCCTTTCTACGACACACTCGTCACTATTAGATTACATCTCGGAAGTGTATGTACAATGTTAATATTTTTTTACTACTCCTGTTCATTTTATGAATTGTCAATAATTTTACAGTTTTATTGTTCGTATAAATGAAAAATGAGTTGATTTTTATTTGTGTAATTTTTTCTACCATCCCAGGAACACTACTAGGATTTCCATGTGAGACTGATGGTCAATGTGCCGTTAAAGTGCCTTCCAGTGGATGTGTCAACGGAATCTGCTCATGTGGACAGGGATTTGTCGCTTATCGAAGACACACGTGTCTATCACGTAAGAATGGGCTTATTTAAAACCTCAAACAATACAAAAGTGTTTCTCTTCTCAATCTCAACATGCATCAATTCCTATAATTCCAAAAAACCGAGCTTTTAGAGTGTATTACGATTAGTTTCCAAAATCGACCCCAAAAGTACGTATTTTGAGCAGGTCAGGGAGGTAATTGGTAATACTAGTTAGTAGATTCTTGAGATGGTGCTGATAATACGCTCCATAAGGATACCCTACCCTACCCTGCTACCCTACCCCGCCCTTTCCTACCCTGCCCTACTCTACCCTACCCTTCCCTACCTTCTTGATTTTGAATCTCTCCATTCTAAAAAAACAAAAGTACATCTCGATATTGCTGTACTTATACCTGCAGAAAAACGTGACTGTAAATTTCTCTTCAATTTCGTGACATGTCAAAGGTCAAACACAGTGTTGCCTTGCTTTATGAGCACTTTTCGACGTTGACCACAATTGATTGACAACGCTGACCATGTCAAAGGTCAAACTAGGCATCCTATTCTCGATCCAGCCGAGGTCAAAGGTCAACCTGTTGTGCTCTTTATATCCATTGTGCATAATTAGTACGCGAGTATTTGAAATTACCGCTAGTAAACGAATATTTGCAATTACGGTTACTTTTTTCTCGACTCTTCTCGCTATATGGCTCCGTTTTGTGTACATGTATTAGCATTTTGTGCTTTGCCGGACGTGATTTTGCTATCCGAAAAAGACAAAAATTTTAGTTTTTTCATTGTAAAAATGTCAAAATATGAAAATAAAAGCATACACAATTTCAAATTATACCAGCATAATTTCAAATTAAGCATTATTTCGGCTCAGTTTTTATACCTTAGAGAAGTTGTAATTACTCACCCAGTTTTTATACCTTTTTGCATTGTTTAATTGTAAAAATTGAAATTTGCAACCAAAATTTGACCAAGATTGGTCAATTTTGACACGAAATGGAGACTTTCGAGCCATCTAGCGAGAAAAATTGGTCAATTTTGACACGAAATGAAGACTTTCGAGCCATCTATCGAGAAAAATTATCAATTTTGACACAAACTGGAGCTTCTAGAGCCATGTAGCGAGAAAAATTGGGGAAAAGTAATGGTAATTGCAAATACTCGTAGACTACGTGCAGGTAATTTTGCACAATGGAGAAAATAGCATTGCAGTTTGACCTTTGACCTCCAAACTTTGACCAAATTGGACAATTTTGACACAAAATGGAGCCATCTAACGAGAAGAGTCGAGAAAATGAAGCCATCTAGCGAGAAGAGTCGAGAAAAAAGTAACAGTAATTCCAAATATTCGTTTACTAACGGTAATTGCAAATTCTCGTGTACTACTAATTATGCACAATGAATATTAAAAAGCACGGCAGTTTGACCTTTGACCTCGGGTGGATCGAAAATAGGGATCTGCTAGGATGCCTTGTTTGACCTTTGACATGGTCAGCGTTGTCAATCAATCGTCGTCAACGTCGAAAAGTGCTGATTAAACATGGCAACATTGTGTTTGACGTTTAACATTTCACAAAATTGCAGAGAAATTTACAGTCACGTTTTTCTGCAGGTAAAAGTACAGCAATATCGAGATTTACTTTTGTTTTTTTAGAATGGAGAGATTCAAAATCAAGACCGTAGGAAAGGGTAGGGTAGAGTGGGGCAGGGTAGAACAGGGCGGGGTAGGGTTGTAGGGTATCCTTATAGAGCGTATTATCAGCACCATCTCCATCTGCAGGCGAAGACATGAACTGCCTGGTTCATGTCTTTATACCGGTACCGAAAGACTGCGCGCTAGCGCAGGCAATCGTTTCTACCGGTATACTAATGTGAATGCGAGCAATAGCGAGAATCCCCTCAAGAATCTACTAACTAATACTTATAATTCGGATGGGTTACCATTTGGGCAAATCTAATGAAAAAATATGGCTATGTTAGGTATAATCAAATTTCACGTTAATCTAAAATATTCAATTTCAAAATTCATTTCGTTAATGTCATGACGTTAGTTAGTTTAACAAATGCATGATAGTTAAACTTAAATCCCAACTTTTACTTTTTTCAGCTGCAAAGTTAGGTGATGTGTGTTTCGAAAATGAGCAGTGTACTCTTGCTGACGGAGGAAGCTACTGTAAGTTCGTTGTACCCAAAGTCTATGGCAGATGCCAATGCCAGTCCGGAAGAGAGCTCAACGTCAGAAACAAATGTAGCTCAACACTGGGAACCCGTAAGGATCTCAAACACACACTTTTTCCAAAACCCAAATAGGAAATTCATTTAATTCATTTTTTTTAAAAAGTGATCGGCCAAGTTTGCCAAGAAGACAACGATTGCGTGATGGCTAATGCGTTTTGCCAACGTAAACTTGACGGTAGTTCTGTTTGCACATGTGACATTGCCTTTACTCCATCTAGTGATAGACGTCGCTGCTTGCCGACATATCGGGGATTAATGTCGGCTGCATCACTAGGATACCCATGTCATGCTCACTTAGAATGTCAACTAGCTGACCCCAATTCTATATGTAGCGGAGGTATTTGCGACTGTGGGACTGGAAATGCCACACTCTGTAGTGCTAAAAATACTGGATGTAATAAACAAACCTTTCAGGTATCTTACCTTTTTTCATCAATCATTTCGAGTTATTTTAGTAACTTAATTAATTTCGAGTTAATTAATTACTTTATTTCTACAATTTTTATCTAATTTATTCAAACTTTGAATTTTTATTTCTTTTAGTGTCGATCTGATGGGCGCTGCATATCTTGGCATTTTCTTTGCGATGGCAAACCAGATTGTGCAGGTTTCGCATTTGAATTTACTTACGCATTTCTAACTTACGCATTTGAATTTTTTTTTTTAAAAAAACTTGAATTTTGAAAATAACGCTCTCATTTTTGGTAGATGGATCTGACGAAGCGTGTGACCTGGCCGATGGAGAATGCCTACCACAGACTTTCAAATGTGGACCAAGTGTTAATGACCTTTTGACCTTTTCCCAAAACCTCCCGGAGTATACTGGAGTTCAATGTATTTCAAAATCAAAAAGATGTAATGGAGTGTCAGACTGTCCTGACAAGAGTGACGAAGAAGGGTGTTCTCTTCTGGCTCACGAAGTTTGTCCTCCAGGAACTTTTAAATGTGTCAAAACTAACGAATGTCTTCCAGAACAACAGTTTTGTAATGCAGTTGCAGATTGTCCAGATATCTCGGTGACAAAAGTTTCATTCATTTCTTTAAGACTAGAAATATTCAAATTTTTTTCTTTAAAGGACGAAGATGATCTGAAATGTCGGACTGAGTTTCAACCCTCAGACTTTTGCCCATATCGTTGCAAAAACGGGCTTTGTCGGTCGTCTGCTATTCTTTGTTCAGGAATTGATGGATGCGGAGACAATAGCGACGAAGAACAATGTCAAGTTTGTCGTAAGTTTGGAAAATGAAATTTTCATGAATTTGAGAATTAGCTCTAAGAAATTTAATGAAAATTTTAAGTGCTGTAATTGAAATGGTCTCTACGAAAAACGAATTCACTTATATTGTTTTCAAGAATTTGAATAATGAGTAAGTGTTGAGCGCATTAAAATGACTGCAACGCATTAGTTGAAAATAAAAGAGAATGAGCCTAATTTTATTAAAACTAATTATTTTTGACTTTTCTCGAGAAACCTTACGTTCGTAAAAAAAAATTCTATAGTTTTAGAAATTGTAAATTTTGTAATTTTTTATTTACAGGATGTCCAAGGAGAACCGCGTGATTGGAATGAAAAGAAATTAAAATTTCAATCAAATTCTATTGTTCAAAAATTTATTTTGGGGGTATTTTTTAACAGTTATATAACTTTGTTAAAAAAAGTGTTGGGATAGTTTAGGTTATAAGGTGATTTATGTTAGGTTGGTAAAAAAAAATTAATGGGTTCTCAAATTAGTCGGTGTAGCCTAAGGAAAGTGTGAGTAAATTTGTTCAACTTTTATAACGCAACGTCATCTCTTGTAAACCCGTGATGCATATCCATTAATTACATGTAATAAAAGACAATCAAGACATTTTTATATTACAACAAATTGTGGGGAAACACACCCAAACTTTTTTATGACCCATGAAGAAAAACTAGACTTTGATGAGTAGTTTCGTATAATTCTTAGAAAAGAAAGTGCTGGATAAAATTGTTTAGTTTGATTTAATTTAAAAACATGAAAAGCTAAGTAAATTCCATCTTTTAGCAAACAATTGCGATTTTTAACCTTTATGTTAGATTCCATTTTGTTCTCGAAGTAATTAAATTCCCTGTGCAACACACTAACTAACAGTTCAGTCCAGAGCCATTAAATCATCCTTCAAGGTCAATACTGCCAGGTCATTTATTTAATAACTAGAATCTCAATAGTTGAACATATGCGAAAAAATACAAGTTTTTTGTGATTTCCAGAATAATTAGACTTGGGGATTTACAAATACAGTTCATATTTGCTCTTAATCGCTTAAAAGAAATGTAGAGGCACCTCCATGCATTTCACTACAAATAATCGTAGCAAAAACAAATTTGATTTGGACGAAGTTGCTTAAAAGTTGCTTCCCTCGGAAGAAATTGAGTGCCAGAGAGGATTTTAGTGTTTAAAAAAAAAGAATCTTATTATTGTTATTATTATTATTCTTATATTTAGTTGTTGAAAATTGACACAAACCAGTAGAAAGCAGTCCGGAATAGTCAACTTTTGAATGCGCTTCCTCAACGGTAGAATTTTCTAACAAATTGTGTAAAATACAATTAGGCTTTGTGCAGAAACTAGCTTTTTTTTTATTTACAATTAAGGTGTTCCTTAGATAACACAGACAAATGTAATTGATCCATGTCAGACATTCGAGTAATTCTTGTTTACAATAAATACATCAACAAATAGTTTGACAAATTTCAACATTAATGAGTTAACTTAATCAACTTGAACTTCAACCGTATACGTTTCACCTTAAATACGTGCTTCTAACAAACGTATTTGTCTGTTAATTTGTTAGAAGTTGTAGTGCATGATACAATTTAAGATAGTTTTGCAGCATGCATCAGTTATGAATTTGGTGAAAGTGTACGTGAGGCCTCCAATGTTTTGAAGTGTTGAAGGAGCATGTATGGAATAGGTAAGTGGAGAAAGTGAAATAAAAGGGCCCTTCTTTCTCCCACGTCAAATGTCAGTCTGCTTAACGCCGTCTAGGCGGGCAAACATAACCTTAAATTGGTCTACAAAGGATACAACTCTGGAAAAGGTGAACGCGGTGGTCACCTGTCAGCTAAAGTTACGTATTGTAAATTGATCCGAAAACTTCGAATCAGAGAGATTAAGCAAACTTCCTAACGATACTGAAAGCCAACGTTGGACACAGAATTTGACAAAGTCTATAGGCTCAGAGTATGAGAACATTTTTCAAAAATTTCAAATTTTGAAAGTTTATAAGTGAATCACATTTTACAGAACAGTGTATAGTGCGAGAAATTTATCTGTTATAAAACATGACAGTGATAAAATCTTTCGAAGAATTTATCAGTGACGAATTGGACAATGAAACTCATCGCGCCCACCTATTTCTACCTTCTGTCAATTCTTCAGGGTCAATGACCTTGAATGCAACCCAATTTCATGAAACTTTGAACCAGACAACTCGACAACGGAATGAAGAATTGGCTAAAATTGAAATGGGTGTTTTGGCTTGTATATTCTTGGTGACATTACTCGGGAACGCTATTGTCGTCTTAGGAATTTACTTTCGGAGACAAAAAATGAGTCGTATGTATTACTTCATCCTACATCTCTCCTTCGCTGACCTTATTACGGCTTTTTTCAATGTGGGGGCACAATTCGGAATGGAGTTAACCTTTCCTTCATTTGACGGTCCCAATGCCCTTTGCAAAATGATCAAATTTATGCAAATTCTTGGTCCGTATAGCTCGTCATACGTTCTTGTCATGACGGCATTAGATCGCTACCAAGCAATTTGCTTTCCATTGAGCAACTGCACTTGGACGCCGAAGCAGTCAAAGGTCATGCTCGGCGTGGCATGGCTCATTAGTTTCGTATTCTCCATTCCGCAACTTTTCATCTTTAGTTTACAACAGATCGGAGGTTTTTCAGAATGCTGGGCCACATTTCCTCCTGAAGGTCAAAAAGTTTATGTCACCTGGTATGTCATCAGTTTCTTTATTGTCCCGCTTCTTATTCTAATTTTTGCATATACATGGATTTGTCGGACGATTTGGACTAATTTCAACCTTAAAACGGCTGCGTCAAACCAACCAATCAGGTACGAAACTCCGTCACCCCCGAATTTGAAACCAAACCAGGTCATGGAACCATTGCACCCTCTTCAAGAAGAGGAGAGTTGTGTCTGGCGTTTAAATCAAGATACGAAACAGCTGGAAGTATCTTGGACGAATGGGAAATCCACCAATGTCACGACCACCAAGTCTCCTGGTGATTTTGAATTGACAAAACAGATGGATAAAAACCATTTCGAAGCCATTGAGCACACTCGACAAGACAAGAAGGGTGATGAAATAGACTTGAAAAATGTCAGTGGTGTTCCGAATATTCAAAACGTGACGAACGTGGAATTTCGTGAGAAAGAGGCAAATTTGAAAAAGAGTCGAAGATGGTCCGATCCTTCAAAAGGTCAAAAGGTTAACCTAGTCCTAACGACTAATGACTCATCTAATCTGTCCAGCCGAAAGGCCTTGCTGACGTCAGAAATCCAACCACGAAGTTCGTCAGTCAAAGGAATTTCACGGGCGAAAATCAAAACTGTGAAATTAACAATTACGGTAATCTGTTGCTACATCATCTGCTCATCTCCATTTATAACGGCCCAACTTTGGGTGACCTTTGATCCGAATGCGTACCAGAGCAAATTTTATACAGGTGAGGGCAGCTGCAGTTTTATTTAAATAAACTGGCATATGGATTCCTTGAAGAATTGAAAAAAATGGAAAGTATAAAGGTTTAAAAGTTAACGGACAATGATGTCCAAAATCCAATGTTTCCCTTTGGTAAAAGTTTACTCATTCAGACTTGAAAAATTATCAGTTTAAAAAATTCTTCAATTTTCTTAAAAAAAGTTCGTTAAGTTTTTCTAAAATTTGGTTCACTGCTTCCTAATTTGCAATGAGCAATTATTATTTAATCAGACTTTGAAATATCTTGTAAGAACTTCACAAATTCACTCTTTGGAAAACTAAGTCAAAAGTCAAAATTTACTAATTTTCTTTACTGAAGGAATTTTAATGAATTATAACAGTGAGAAAAATGATTTTACAAATGTGGTCTAAATTAGTCCAAAATCTCATCTTTTGGACTAACTGTTCAATTAATTTTACTATAACGCCACTAGCTAATTGTTCTTGAATGAATTCAAGAAAATAACTATAATTAAAAAATTGGTGCTATAATTTGAATTTAGTTATTGCGAAATAGTTGAAATTGCGAAGTTTTTCTTTTGTTAATTTAAGAAATCACAATTCATCTTTTTTTAACTTTATATTGAAAGTGCGTTTTAAGTTTCTACCTTTTTATAAATTAAACCTATTTCCGACCGCATTTGAATACATTATGTTTGTTCTATTTGTTAAGTTGGATCCATCAGTCAAATTTGCTACGAATACTTCCAGGATAAAAAGTAACGCATTTTTTATTCAGTATCTGAAATTGAAAGTTCTACAACAAAAACTGTAGAACCTTCAATTTTAGAAGCGAAGTTGTAAAGTTGTGTTTTTTAGTTTTTTCTATTTTATATTTTTTGTGTAGGTTAATATTTTAACCCTCTCTTCCTTCCGTTTAAAATTTGTCCTTAATTAATTAGAGCTCTATTCATGATTTACAAAAAAAGTGAATTAAATGGGAGCGAAAGTTGTAGAGTGAAATAATGCCCAAATTTATATAGACAAAATTTATCTTCTCCAGGTCTACTTTCTCCGCACTTAAAATTCTAAACCAGAAACCACATGCTTTCAAACCGTAAAGTGATTCCTGCTATTTCAAAAAATACGTAGGCATTTAAACTAACCTGAAATAAAAGAGACAGGAGTTGAGAAAAAATTTCTTGAAGTGATTTCAGGAACAATACAGTTCGAACTGGTTTCAAAGAAAGCCCAAGTGATTTAACAAAAACTTCATAAAACTTAAGTGTTTGTAAATTTTGACTAAACTTTCATAGTGAAAGCTTCAGATAAAAACCGAAAGTTCTATTCTTGACGTAAATTCAAAAACTTTCAAATTGGGTACTAACAATTTCTAACACATCAGTTTACCCCCAACCACAATAGTACTTCATTTTTATTTTGACTAATCTTTTTTGTAGGGGCGACTTTTACCATTTTGACGCTTCTGGCTTCTTTGAACTCGTGTGTGAACCCTTGGATTTTTTTATTCTTCAATCCCAATCTCCTCAATGATTTTCTACGCGGAATGGGATGCAATGGGAGACTTGGAATAGGTCATTTCAAAAGACGCCAATCTAATAGTTCTCCAGTGACATACAAAACGTCACCTGGACTATTGCCACGAAGTCAACCTTCGTCTTTGAACAACCAAAGACCTAATGCCCTACACGACAATAGAACTTTACGAAATTTCAGTCCGAAATTGGATTCAGTTAAAACTGAAACACATTGAAGTCTTCATTCTTCTACAACACGCTCATCTGGTGGCGTCCACAAAGAACCTGGGAATGATTTTAGCTTGTCACTTCCAAATATGACCCAGAGCATATATTCATTTAAACGTAACCGACCATCAAATGATTGGATGTCGATACGGAGCAGTTTTCGCGGCAGATCAATGATGTTCCGAATTTGGATTGCCGTAACTTGATATACGATAGTGATAGCTAAGAATGAAACTGTCATCGCTGTTACTTTTGGCCGACAGATTAGGTAAGTGTCAGTCTGTCTGTTTCTTAATAGTTTCACTAACTTAATCTGGCTCTAGTACTTATAGCTTAGTTCAGGACAAAGTTTCACAAACTTTTTGTTGGCAAGAATAAGTAAACTAAATAAGTGTCGAAACAATTATTGTTAACAACTTATAGAAGTTCTACGATTGATTCTGGCAGATATAATCCAGTGGTCGGACGCAGTTCTATTTAGGTTTCGAAAATTAGAAATACCTAAAAATATATACAGTTGAACGTAACTTTATCGAAATAGATATAAATGTTTGCTAAAAGGACATTACCGGATTTGGTCAAATTTTCGAATTTTTACCAAGTCCCCGGCCCCGTGTGTCAAAGGCTGATATTAATGTTGTAGATTACCCTCAACTACCCAATCCTTAATCAATGACCCCAAAACTCTCGTTTTTTGCGAAAAAAATATTTTTCAAAAAAAATTTTTTTGTTAAAAAATAGTTTATTTAGGCAGTCAAAAACCTTGTTATGCGCTGCAACACATATTACTCCGTATGCTACCATCCCCGTTGAAACCATGATCATCTGTTTCAATCTCGTGGAGCAATCACTTATTAGTTGAAAAAAAAATTATTTTTCGTTGGGTGGCCGTTTCTAGCCAATCGGTGCAACCAAACTCGTAGTCGTAATGTGTGGGATAATTATTACCGTGGGTACCACGGCTACAAATGCGAGGGAAAAAACGTTGGGGCCTGGGGAGACATTATTTGACCAAATCCGGTAATGTCCTTTAGAAAAGAATTATATTTGTCAACAGGGTAAACACTCAATCTTATCCAATTTTGAGTCAAAGTGTATTTTAAAAAATATATATATCAAAAAGTACTAAAATATATTAAATATATTTACTATATTAAAATTTATCTAAAAGTAATAACATGTATTTAAATTATTAAGCACATGTTACCTGTTTAAATTACCTAAGTAAATTAATATATCGTTCTCGACGAAAACTAAACTAAAGTTAAATGGTTTGTAAAATATAAAAAATAACTTTCTTGTCAAATAAATTAAGTCAGATAATTTTCTAATGCGGCATAATCATTAAAAAGAGCACTGTGAGCGCCTAAGTTTTATTTTATTTCCTTTTTTTGTTTTACTTCGTTCGCGACGTGTCTCTTCTTTTCTTTTTTTTTCACTTATTTTTTTCTTTTGCATCACTTTTACTTTGAATAATTAAAAGAAACGAAGGATGCAGTTGAGAAGAAAGCAACTTGTCGACTTGTAAATGTTCATTCTCTAGGCATTTTCTTCAGCTTCATTAAATTTATTTTTGAAATGACAACAAGGACTCACGCGTAAAAGCGCTTAAGAGCCTATGTTCTCTTTATGCATCAAACACGATGCGGTTTAAAGGAAACGATACGAATCGACACAATTCAAACTCTAAGAAATTAATTGCTGTTCGTGTAAGAGGAAGTGTGACCTTTACCTTATTAGTTTGGCTTGTGTTTTAACCTGAAAAGTGAAACCATGTTCAAAATCCTGGCACGGAAAGGCCGTTTTCACCTTTTGACTTTTATGAGAAAGATTTCGGTTTTACCTTAACTATACAGCGGTATAATTAAAACAACCAAAAACGTAACTGTGCGACTGGAGCAAAAATAGAAAAGGAAGCAATTCCAAATTTTAGTAATTTAGAAAAACATGCAAAGTGGTTGCTTCGAAAAAGCAACTACTTTTTCATTCATTTTCATTGAATGCAAAACGCCACTTCCGTTTCGATATAAAATGCGTAGGTGTGACTAGAAATATAGAACGGTCATTGACCTCGTGCTCCTCAGTTGGAAAATAAAAATGTTCCTACCATATAAATGCGACAGACTTCCTTTTAAATCATCGGAATACGTTGAGTAAAAATTAAAAATGAGTTTAGTCTTAGTTTTTGTCAGGGTGAACGAGCAGAAGGTTAGCGGGTTAGAATGATTAATCGTTATGTTTTGAAAGGTTTATTGGACAGAACACGGAGACGCTTCTGAAGCAGTGGCCGAATTTTACGAGACAACTTTCCTTCTTTCTCCATTTTATCCACTAGCACTTTAAGTTAGATGAGGCGTATGTAGTCATTGTCCATTTTTTCACCAATTCAATTGAAACCACACGAGGCCATGAACATTTCAAGACATTTCAGAAGAAAACCATTTAGGAATTGGAAGTTGGAAAAACAAGTGATAATCCACTGTCTTTAATGTTGTGGACGCGGCAAATTTGCTAATTTTAATAATTGATTTAGCCTGGTTCTCCAGTTTAATTCCACCGGTTTTACAGTTTTTGTTGTAAATTATGTTTTTGTGCATTAAATAAGGAAGAACATGTTCCTCGGCGACTGATATTAAAATCAAAGTAAAATATAAACACAATGGACATTGCCCAGCCATGTGTCAGTTGAATGATGTGTTACTAATGAATATCCATGATAATGGACCACGAGAGAACTAGGGATGAAAGTCGAAAAATAAGGGCTTTGCAATGCATCCACCAAAATTCACTGCTGCGGTTGGTCTCTTATTTTTCCTTTGGCTTTGGTGTACACGAAAAAAGAAGCGTCATCCTTTTGATTCATCACTTAATTAAATCTATTAATTACTCAAAATCAACTCAACCAAAACAAATCCACTGCTGTTTCAACTAATTAAAACAAATAAGGTAGTCATTCAGTCAGCCCTAACTAATTTCCTCACGGATTACAATTTGAAAAAGAAATTCTTTCGAAATTCAAACTAAATTTTTCTAACGGTTCGAAAGTTTTAAATTGAGAGTTTTGGCATTTTCGTCTTTCTAATGACTACGCGTGCTGTGTTTTGACGTTTGACCTTTTTGTTCTAGGGCGCAGTGACTCCAATGCGACGTTTTTTCACACGTCTCTAGTTTCCATCTATGCCTTTCGAAATGGCAAAAAAACGAATAGTAAGTCATTTGCACTAAGAATTTTCGTCAGTAACGGTGCCTAAAATGCGAAAATTCATTGGAATTTGCAATACTTAGTGGGGATCCTAAATGCCAAAAAGTCATTAACGGAAGTTGATTTAACAGACTAGCATCAATATCCAGAACGGCAAAAAACACTTGAGTCAAAGCAGAGTGCGGAAAAATAACGCGATGTTTTTTGCACATTCAATACTGTTGGCAGCATAGTCGTTTAACTTAAAGATCCGTTAAGATTTCAATCAGTTTGTAATATATATTATTCAACATTTTTCTCATATAGTTTTAATTTCAAATAATTTATTAAAAATTCAATCTTAAGACTTATTCTTTTAATAAAAATATTTGCAGTGCGTGAAATTACTCAAAAATAATAAATAAGTTATATGTAGTTCAAACGTAAAAGTTTTTGAAAGTATACGAGTAATGTGACAAGAGAACAACATTTTGATCTTTATTTTTAATGGCCTAAAGTAGTTTGACTTTTTTTTTAATAAGAAAACGGTTTCTCCGTTTTTTTAAAAAGTGCAATGCAATTTATTCAACTTGGCTAGAGTCTTAGTTTCCTTACATTTTAATCTATTTTCATCTTCATCACCGCAAATTTCTTCCCAAAGATCCCAAGTGATTAGTTGAGAAAAGTATGCAATACAGTTTTGTCCCAAATGTCCCTTTTTGCACAGAGCGTGAAGATTAACGTAATTTATCAACATCAAATTAATGGACATTTCGCAACATTCTCATTTCCTTGAATTATTTTTTTTTTCCTCAAATGCATTTTGTTACAAACTTTTTTCTTTTGGGAAAATTTAACCCCAACGGACCGCCACCCCCACCCCTACCGCCCACCATTTGCCCAATATTTTGCAGTTTTGTGCAGAATAATGTCGAACATTTATGACGAAGCAAGGCAAAGAAGGGTTGCTGCCAAAATCTACTTTTTCGCAGGGACTGGCACCTCGTTTTGCCTCACGTGTGTGGTTATTTTGCAGTTGAACAGCCAGTTCATAAGTTTCGTATTCAGTTCTGAGTAGTTGACGGAAGTCTGAGTCAGTGAGACATATGTCAAGTAAACCAGAGGCAATTTGACGAAGTCGAAAAAGTTTTCTTGTGATTTCACAATTTGCAATTTCCAATTTAGTTTGTTTTCTTATGCGGGTGAAAATAGAGCAGAACGTGTTGGTGCTAATAAGCCCCAGAGTAACAGCTAGTTGTCACCTAGATTTTTAGATTTTGGAAAAGACGTAATTTGGACTCTAATTTGCATGGAAATTGGAACATTGGAACATTTGGGATTAGAAGGTAATCACATTCGCGGAAAATTAGAAAGTCAAAGTGAAAGTTTGCCAATATTCTTAAAGATTCAACTTTTATACGCAGTTTCCATTGAGAAACACTGCCGTGTTACTAGGGCGGGGTGCGTAAGTAAAGTTTTAAAACTTATTGGAAAATTGTAAACAACTTGTTGAGGTTTCCAGTTTGTTTAACCTCTTGAGTACCAGAAGCCACAATAATGCTTTTGTTTGGTGTCTCTTGGAAACCCAACGTACACTATAGTGTAAATTTTTTTTGTTTCCAAGAGACCAAACAACACTATTGTGTAAAAGTTTTTCACTCCCGTGAGACCAGAAGACACT
>JABASK010000063.1:0-38206 GCA_019776465.1 Rambutanura hunanensis | reverse complement strand
AACGCCAGTTGGGGAACAGTTGGGTATTTCTCTCCTAACGTTGAGAATACCTACGAAATCCCCACTCCTTCCTCTGACACCCAGGGAAAACTTGCCTTTAGTCAGACCATGATCCCGTTAGGGATTTTCCCTTATCACTCGTTTGGCTTTATAGTAAGTAATATTATGATGCATATACAGTGAAACCTTTTTAAGGTATATGAAAATGGAGGCTGGGATTTTGTCCATTATAGCCAGTTTCTACTATAACCAGTAAATAATATTCGTTTAATACAACCACAACGCAAAATCAGCGCCAAATCTATACACTACGAGAATTCCGGAGTATGGCGCTTCGCGTCATTTTGGTAAAGGACACCCCACCTACCCCTCCCTGCCCCCACCCAATATGTCTGCCTTAACGTTACCCTAGCCTTGCTGCTCAGAATCAACCTTAGCCTAGCCCAATTTTCAGAAAAAAAGGAACCCTGCTGGACGCCGTACGCAAATGAGGCGACAGTAGTCTTATCACTTCCCAACAAAATGAACCCTTTTTTACCTTTTCAGCAAGGTAAGCTAAAACCGGATATAATCCCGTTATTCCTTTCCTTTATCACTCGTTCAAATTTATTATTAAATATTACAGAGGGTTAATTAGGTTAGGATTAGGACTAACTAATTAATTAGGATTAGGTTAGTTCCCATTATTTGGTTTATTCAAACCAGGAGTTTAGCTCACACGTTCTCTCCAACTATTTGAACTTTTCTTGTACGCGCCAGCAGGAGAGAGTGATTGTGGGTGGAGCTTACGTGTTGCTATTTTGGAGGTTCCTCTGTAATAACAGAATTCTTTTAAAGGTTCTTTTCCCGCAACGTATGCTCCGCCTACTGCCACCAAATACGTCACCCTCCTTCACAAAATCTCTCCGACGGAGAGGGCGGGGTGGTGGAGGGCTTCTCGGTTTTTCCTAAGGAAATCTCCCACATCCCCCACTCTCTCACTCCCAGAAGGTACCAATATAACCTGTACGTTTAAAGTGTTGCAATAATACCTAGAGTGTAATACCTTTGGTAATTTAATATTCGGTGCGAAGCACTGATTGCTGCGAGTATACTAGTATAGAACAATAAGGTTTGCGGGTATACTAGTATAGAATAATAAGGTTTCCACTATAAGGAGGTACACTATAACAAGGTCTCACTGTATTGCAATATATATTTTAAAAACTTGGAGATACTCGCCTGCTCGGACGCTGAGAACGACGTAAGAATTCATTACTCCAAGAACTTGGTCAAATTTGACGATTGCGTGGACTTGTATGCGCGTTGCGAGTGCGTACACCACTGAAAGGAAAAGTAGAGGCAAAGCTTCGCCCAGTTGTATGTCAGACTACTGCATCAGCACGTAAAGAAAAATTCCTATGGTGACAGAATTTAGTACTATAATAGCGAATCTGGCAGATTTTTCGACGTAAATGTTCGATTCGCTTGAAATGAATTGCTTATTTGAATTGTCCCATATAGCCAGGTGAATATAAAAGATACGAGCAAAAGTTTGAACCCATATCAATAGTCGAAGAGTATGAGGAACTTTTGACATTTTGTCTACGTTACTCTTTTGTCCTTTCTCGCTAATAAATGCCTTAATTTTATTTGTTCTTTTGAAAGAACTACACAAATTTGCAATTTGGGGTATTAAAAAAATAATAATGAGGCAAGCTCTGGTATTTGACATTCTATTATTCATATAAAAAGCATCGAATTGTTTTTAATTTATGAATACTAGACGCTGCAATCGCTTTGCTTACACAGTTTCGGAGCTTTCCGAATGATTAGTGTCCCTAGGTCATTCATTCCAGGTCGATTGTTTTTCAACTACTTGAGCAAGGTCAAAAATCTTTCGTTAGAAAACTCATCCTTATCTTCAGCCTTCTGAAAAGAAATCTCCCGGAAATGAAAGAACAATGAAGCTTTTCGAAATGAAGAATGACGGCCATTTTCGGAGGAGCAGACATTCGGTATTAAATATTTCAATTATCATTTTTCTAACTTATAAAAATTTAGGTTTCACCATTTCTATTTTTAAACCCACAGCCGGAATATATACCGTTGAATTATGCTTAAATTAGATAGCATTTTCTGCACAGCTCACATTGAAAACTTAGACCCAAAATGTTGTCATCATTTTTTGAAATCAATGTAGGTATGTAAATCGATTTTTTTTAAACTTCAAAACGACAAAACTCCATTGTAAACAACGCAACACTCACCACTCGGGAAGAGAAGTTACTTATAATTTGCGAGGCAGATGTCGCAAAGTAACAAAATGCAGGGTCAAAGGTTAAGACTGGGTATTTACGTTTGGAGTCCTTTTTCTTTGAACGAGAAGCGTTTTAGCCTTACGTTGTGGAATGTTCGTTATCTCTCTCAATGCAAAAACTCCCCCCCCCCCCCCTCTACCTCCTCAATGTTAAATCTCTTTTCATTTTCATTCAGCAATTAATTAATCCAACACCAAAAATTATTGGTTAATTAAGTTTCATACGGCAGTATGTTCATCATTAATTGTATTTCACGTATATTTGGGTCGCAAACTATAAATGTCTTCGCCTTCTTCATAAAGTGTTGGGATTATGGAAAGTGGGAAAACCAATTAATTCAAAATTTCTTATTTGAATGATTGAAATTGTTCACTTCGTTTATTTATTTGAAGACGAAATCAGTCAATGTATATGAAATTAGAGTATACTGTAGAGGCAGATTTTGAATAGGTAAACTTGTGGCGGTTTTCGCAGTTCAGCAACTGCGTGCATGGATTGTGCATACAAAAAAAGACAACTCATGAAAATTTAAACAAATATTTTATGTTTAATTAATTACAGAAGCTTAAATAATTCTATTTAAATAAATTTGAAATTTGATAATAGCAGTTTAAGAGATTCTAAGCTTGGATCAACTCTGTCACTGTAGATCAACTGTGTTCATAACACGAGATGAAATTAAAAAAAAACTCACAAACTAAAATTACCGGCAGGCTGATTTTTCAAAGGAAAGTCAAACTTCAACCTGAAAACAGTTTCAGAAATTTCTGAGCTTGTGTCAACCCCGCCACAAAAGTTATGTTAAAAAGACAATGAGAAATTCATTTTTCCCCCAAAGAACTCAAACATTTCGAAAACTAGAATTACCGGCAGACTGATTTGTCAAAAAATAGGTCAAATTTAAACCTAACCAAAGATCAGTTTAAGAGATTCAAGTGTACAATAGACGAATATATGTTGGAAATTCGACTTCGAAAAAAGTTTAAATGAAATCGAAATCCCGAAAGAGAAGCAAATGTACAACCAAAATTGTCTAGAAACTTCAAAGAATGTCGAATTTCTGAAGAGGGTTGCGGTTCGATTGAAATTGAAATTCAGCAAAGAGTTCGGAAAACCAAAATACCGAATAAGTCCGTGAACAGTTCGAATAAAACCGAGATACCGCCTTGTTATTGAAAAGTTCGAGTTAAAGAGAAATACCGATTTTTTTAATATAACTTTTGTGACCGAGTTACCACACGCTCAGCAATTTTTGAAACTGTTCTTAGGTATAAATTTGACTTTCCTTTGAAAAATCAGCCTCCCGGTAATTCTAGTTTTTGAAATTTTTGAGTTTTTTGGGGAAAAAATGAATTTCTCCTTGTTTTTTTTAACATAACTTTTGTGGCGGAGTTGACACAAGCTCTCAGAAACTTCTGAAACTGTTTTCAGAAATTTTCTTCATTAATACTTTTAAAAATATTTTCAAAAAAAACTCACCCGCATACCGTTCTAAAAATCGCATTTCTGATCCGCTTTGCGTAATGCGTTCCAATCAGGTTTACTTATACAAAAGTTAACTGTAAAGTGTACTCTTATTTTCATACGTAATCAGTCAGCTGTTCTCCAAACATAGGTTTTGTTTATTTGCTGTCACTTTCATCTCATCGGCGAACCTGGACGAATTGAATTTACTAATTTAATTAGGAAAACAGAACTATTTAGTAATGGGTTATTCAACGTCTTCAAGCGACGACGACGACTACAAATCAAAGAAAAGACACAAAAAGCAATCAAAGAAGTCCAAATCTAAACGCAAAAAGGAAAAGACAAGAAAAACTAAGCGAGATAGACTCGTAATTAATTATTATCAATCGTCGGTTTACTATCATATCCGCATTACATAGTATGGTTACTGTAAGGATCACAGGGGTAAGGGGATCGGTGGGGTGGGTGTATCCCACCCAAACAAATGTATCCACCTATTGTCGCCACTACCCATCGTCGCCACTTGCTGGGTGGCGACAATGATCCTCGTCATCCTTACAGTAACCCATAGTAAATTAGTAGTTTACGATTAACTCAAGAATCGTGAGTCGCGAAACGATAGGTCCGCAAATAGTACACAGTATAAATCAAAAACTTCTCTTAAATTAATATTATTTATGTCGAGATGGTCGATGGTTACCAAAGGAGAAAATTTAACACATGTCAACGCCAAGTCAATCAACATGTGAATTTTTTAGATTTCCTCGTCATCATCGGAATCAGAGGCTGAATGGGTTGAGAAAGAAATACCAAATCAAGTAAACTTGGTCATTAATGATTCTTCAACAACTTCAATCACCGAAAATAAACCATACCGGAGTCCAACAAACGATACCTGGTCAAACTTTGACTCCTTTATTCCAACTTACAGCAATTCTGCTAAACAAGTAAATCGGCAAGCGAAAAAAGATTGGAATTCCGTTCGCTCTGTTGCAAAGGTAATAAATCCTTTTCACCTTATAAACTTTTTAAGCAACGGATTCCTTAATGCTGGGTTTGAGTTTTTACCAGCCAGGACAACATTCACGGGAATTGAATCCATATTGGAAGAATGAAGGAAATGGTTTACCGCCAGCAGACAAGGTTTCAAATACTGAAAAGACAGCTGAATCGGTAGTATCACCTGGGGATGGAGGATTGTATTGGCTACGGAAAGCCTACGAACGCGCGAAAGAACAAGCAAAAGAAGAGGGACGGAACTTGGAAGATGTTGCGTGTGAGCGTTGGGGTGTAAGTGCATAAATACTAAAAGTAAGCTAATTTGTCTACGAACTTCTAAAAATTGTACTTGACGGAGTTCAGTATTAACTTCTTCGTTTCTTGTTACTGGTTTAGTCGCTATCAAATTTCTACGCATTGCTGGAAAAGGCAGAAGAAAAAGCTAAGCATAAGGATTTCTCCCAATTCGGCAGTGGCGCAAAGAGTTTGCATCCAAAATCATTCAAGAAACCCAAGAGAGACAGTTCCAGTAGTAGTAATGAAGATAGTACAAATGTAAGGTATAAACCCCAAAACAATTTAGAATCTACAAGGCAGCCGACATGGATGAAAAAAGCGTTAGTGCCTACTGCAACACGAAGCAGCGAGCAACATCAACAATCGGTTGTACCGTCATCTTCACCCTCTAATTCTGGGACAAACATGTGCATTGAAAAGCTAGCCAAGAAAAGTACATCACCTGAGCCGCCTCCCTCGCAACCAGCGGTTACCGTATTGTCAGACCAAGAAATGAATTCGTTAAGTGCCAAAATTCTGAAGGCGGAGATACTAGGCAATGCGGTAAGAAGGATAACTAACACAAAAATTAAGTTGCGTAATCAGGCTGGCTTGAGATTAAAAATATATTATTAATTTTGATTTGAGTCTCTAGGAATTGGTTACGGAACTGAAGCTGCAGTATAGCGACGCAGAGTCAAAACGCATAGCGTTCCTTCAAGGCGGGGCAAGGCAGAGTTTGAAAGAACCCGGTAAAAAAGTTGTTACGAAAATACTAATGGATGGGAAGAGTCATAGAAGAGACAAACCTTCAGACACATATCGAGATGGACAACGTGTTCGTTACTTTCCGGATGATGACAAGCAGAGTTTACAAAACATGGTATGTATGACCTAATAGCTTAAATACTACCACTAGAACCAGTACTTAATTAGTTTAGTGTACTACAAGTCGTTGACTTTATTTTTGTTTTCCAAAATTTATTTCTTGTATGTATTTCTAAAAAATTGTTTTCTGAATTTTTTGTTTTTTTTGTTTTGCAGTTTCAAAGAGAGAAAACTAACACTGTGGAGGACGAAAATGCTCTCTTTTCACGTCTTGCTGGAAAAGTAAATTACTAAACTGCAAATAGCTTTAAGTAAGTGTCCCTCATTGCAGCCATAATAATGCTTATGTTGTTCGTAGGGAATGAAATCTAAACCTACAGTTGACTATGATTTGGACGATATCTTTGTCGATAAAGCCAGTAGTCTTAAGAAAGCAGAGAAAGAAAAGGAACGAGAAGTGAAGAAGATTATAACCGAAGAGAAGTTCTACGATAAGAAGATTGACAATTGCCCGTGGTGTTTTGATGGGAGAAAGTTGGAGAAGCACATTGTGGCATCCATAGCTGACAAAGTAAGGTTATAGTAGTTTAGCAATACTGTTAAAATATATTAATTTTATAGTGAATGAATTGTATATTCTAAATATCTCCAAAAACTTTGGTTTTACAGAGTTATATCTGTCTGCCTCCTTTTCAATCTTTGACTGAAGGTCACTGCTTGATTGTGCCCATGAACCATGTTTCGGCTGGAACTGCGTTGGATGAAGATGTTTGGGAGGAGATGCAGGTTTGTTGCATTACAATTATAAATTTTATACCTCTTATGTTCTATGTTATGTAGAGTTTGAGCTTTCAATCTCGAAATTTTTAATACGATGTAGAAATTTAGACGCGCTTTGGTTCGAATGTTCAAAGAAGATGACCAGGATTTGATAATATTTGAATCTGTGATGGCACTCCATCATCATCCTCACATGTATTTGGAGTGCGTACCGATCCCAAAGGAAACAGGCGAACTAGCTCCTATATATTTCAAAGTAAATATCTTTACAAAGTCATTAATCCTCAAGATTAATTATTCTGCTTTGGTATTCTCTCGTTAGAAAGCAATTCAAGAGTGCGAATCAGAGTGGTCTCAGAATAAGAAATTAGTCGAGCTAAAAAATGGAGGTGTTCGTAGAGCCATACCAAAAGGACTTCCATACTTTTCGGTTGATTTTGGGGATGACTCTGGCTTTGCGCATGTTATCGAAGATGAAAAGAGTTTCCCAAGAAATTTTGCTCAAGAAATAATTGGTGGAATGATGGAACTGGATCACTCGCTTTGGCGGAAACGAAGGAATGACACTTTCAAAGATCAACGTGAAAAAGTTATGAAGTTTCTAGAAATGTGGGGTCCTTTTGATTGGACTCGTGATGTTTGACGGGAAAGAAAATTGATGGTATTATTTTCCGTAAGTAATCTACAATCTACAGAGATTACACATCTGAAGTACCAATGACTTCGAAAATAAACAACTTGTTTATTTGTAATATTTTTTTAATATGGGGAAAATTGTAGCCAATTTTTACATAGTACACAGGTATGACATTTTAGCACTATTATTTCTCTTCGTTTTGCGAATTTTGACTCGATCAAACTTATATTATCTCATGTTTTCCTCAAGCAACTGCATGGTCGAATTTAATTAGAAATAAGTTTATTTCTGAAACTACTAGTCATATTTATGGATGTTTGGAATAGCCAGAGGGAAATTAGACAGGGGGCTCCCCTGTCTAATTTCCCTCTGGCTATTCAGTATGCTCCTCCATAAATTTTTATCTTTTAAGAAATAACTTTAGAGACAAAAATTCACGGCGCAATTCTTCCTGTGAAAACATGTAAGTTAACGACATGTTTTGGCCTTGGTTTGACTCAATTGATTAGAACGTATTCTGTTTATACTTCCGTGGTTTAATTAACATAATAGGCATTGTCTGGGGTTGTTGCATCTTTTGATACATTTAACTTTGGATTCACTTCTCACTCAAAATTTTATAGAAATTATTCTAAATCGATTTTTATAGATCGAGCTTTTGTGATAACGACATTTGAATTACAGCTACTGCAAACATCTACGAGCTTTATCATAAATCTAACAAAATTACTATGTTTTAAAAGTTTTGGCATAAATTGACTGGTGAATTTAAATATTTTTGTGATCTACATCGTCAAGTTAAACAACAGTGTACTCACAGGCAGGCTGACTCAACTGTTGATGTTTGACTATACTGCTAGTAATACAAATTGGAGAAAATGCTATTAACATATTTTTAATTCTAGAACCAGTGGATGGAGTAAGAACATAAGTTTGTTCTGGATTCGTTGACAAAATGGCCTCTTCAACTGCAGCCATAGCGTAAGGTGATAGAATTTCTAAAAGTCTTTCGTAACTTTGTGTCTCTACTTCTGCTGGGATTTCAGGTTCTTCGTCCGACGTGTTTGTAATTCCCCAAGAGTCCCTCTTCTTGTACTTGCTTGGTGCTGGGAATTCATTAATTCTGCACAAACGAAATAGAGTTGCTCCAATCATTAATAATTCGTTAGAAGTCTTTTCAATCTTGTCTACCCAGAAACCTTAGTAATTTCCTTTTTGTAGCTGGGCAGTCTAGGGAGCTTATTGTCTTTTTCAAGGAAAAGTGTTGTTTTTTTCAAGGAAAGCCTAGTTAGGGACTTGGAAATTGAAAAAGAGTAAACGGATTGATTGAGCTTTATTTAAATCCAAGTCTTTATAAGACAATGAATTTGAGATTAGAACAGCATGTGAAGCGTTGAATTCGTCGTTGATTAGATGCATTTTAGTTCCTGTTGCTTTAGTCTATGGGCTCAATTCATATGATTTTGAATCCATATGCATAAGATTTATTTTGTTTTTGAAAATTGAATTCGGCTATATTTAGACTCACATTGGATGTAATGGTTTGTCAGCTTGGAAAAAGTAGGACAATTGCAGTGCAGCACAGATTTCTAATTTTTTTTTTGGCAACAAGCAAATGTTTGCAAACTTGGTTATGAAGTGGAATTTGCAAACACAATCGTCGAATTTTTGTGGTTAGCGTTAAGACTCTCAAGTGGTGAAAATTGTATTTGCTTCAATCCTAAAAGTGGGACCTTGAATGACCATGTTCGTATAGTTCTTATTATACAGTACTCTATTCTATTTCTAATGGTTGGGGGACTGACATTAATTAGAATACGATTAAAGTTAAAGCTTTAGTTAAATGGAAATTTTCTAATGTATTTGAATTTACAGTAGAATAGTTTTTTTTTCAAATCATTTTTAGTAATTAGCATTTGTCATAATTCGTTAAGTAGAGGTAATTCCGGGAAAAGGGAAAGTTTGTGTTAGGCTTACCTCTGTGCATAGTAGGCGTCAGGGTGAAGTGAAATCACTGGGACGCAATGGGCTTTCAATTGAGCTCGAAGTCCAGCAGCGAGCCCTTTCAATTTTGTAATAATTAAGATATATTTAAAAAATTTAATTAATCCCAACATTTAATGTAACAGATTATCGAAAAGATCAAATTTTACCTTCAGCTGCAAAGCGAGCTGCAGTCCAAACTCCGTGAGTTACTCCAACGGCTCCACTTCCCCAAACCCGTAGACCGTGCGACATTCCATCATCAGCTCCAAGTATAATTAACCTACCTAAACCCAAGAGGTCACAAGGTCAATATTCAACGTCAAATGAATTCAGATTCCGAAATTATTTCAGAGTTGCTCACATACAACTTTACAACACATTGAACCGTGCATAGATTCTGATATAAATTTTGAGGTAAATTTTAAACATAGATCACGCAAGTGTACTGATATGTTTGATTTTCACCTGCTACAGCGGAAAGGTGTGGCAAAAAAGTTCTGATAAGTTTTAGCATTCCAACGACGGTCACTTCGAGAGCCGTGCGTAGTTGGTGTTCATCGTCACCACCCTGTAATTTGTATGATTTGACTCCTGTCCCTGCTAAATGAATTACAGCCCAAAGACCTATATAAGAATCCATACGGTGTCATGATTATTTATGACTGAATTAGTACCTTCTCATACTATGCTCACTGTTAATCAAATTTATTTCGTAATTGTTGTGTGTCAAATAGTGACATTACCTCTCTCGCCTGCATGGGAGTGTTCGCGAATCGCTTTTACAGCCTGATTTAGGCTATCGTCTCGTGTCACATCCAGTGGCAAGATATGAAGCCAAGGAGATCCTGACGATTTTAATCGGTAGACTACTTGACTGTTGACATCGGAAACACCAGCAAAGACACGAAATCTCAAGGAAGCCAAATGTTTAGCAATTTGCATTCCAATGGGAGTATCTGCAGCGGTAATTAAAATAGATTTGGATCCTTCTGCTGGGACGCGTGCCCTTCCCGCTAATTTTTTCATCATAAATAGAACAATTGAAATGGCCACAATGAAAATGACCGTCAGTTGAACAATGAGCATCCAAATGAGTTGGGCCTCCATTTTTTTGACCCCAGCAGGAGTCCTATAAATTTAAAAGAAAATTCAGAGAAAGGAACCCAGTTTGATGCGCACGATTCATTGGGAAAAGACGTGCGAGGAATAAATAATAAGTTAATTTCTTTGTGTTTAAACTAAAAAGATGACGGATGCTTTTTGGTAAAACTTTCTCATTGAATGGATTTTTAAAACCATAAAATTTTGAATTGTTGTTTGAAAAGCAAAACTGTTTCCGGTATTGACTCGCAAAAAGAGATAAAAAGACAAAATTTATAAGAAATGTAGTTAATTTACAAGAAAAATGAAATCAAGAAAGAATATAAACTACTACGTAATTTGGAGGTAAAAATGGCAATTGCTCAAATCAAATTTGGCATGGGCGTAAAAGCGCGAAGTTTTGATTAATGTGCGGATACTTGAGTTGAGTTGCAGCAATAATTGGTTCTTTAATTTTTGGCATTCTTAAATCAAGTATCTCCTTGTACAAAAGTAAATTGTGCAATGCCATTGTTACTCAGTGATGTGCTGAGCGCTGCGTAAATTTGATTACTATCAAAGACTTCGCTCTTGGTACAATTAAATGGAGAAGTTAAACACACTTTGTTAACTTGTCACGCTCAGTTAATTGTTTTATTGTGTAGTCATTAAATATAAGGCCTTTATGGGTAACGAGTATTAACTCATTAGATCTCTGGGTTTATAGAGCTTTTTGCTAAAATACTAGCGCACTCTGTTTAAACTTAAAATTTGGTCATTAGCAAGTCGATGTAGAAATTGTCAATGCCTTCGAATTAAAGATTGACTAACCTGTTACAATTAGTCAGACAAATAGAAAAACTAGGACAATCTATGAAAGCTTGTAAGTGACAACTTTTTTAATTGACTTTCTTACACTTTCTAACAAATAACGACCATAGAGCACAGGATATTGATCGACCAAAAGATTTTATCGATCAAAAGTATTTGTCAGACCAAAATGAAAAGTTAATTAAAACGAGTAATAATTAACTTTTAATGGGATTTTTCAAAAAAGGATTTCTACTATGTAATGATTGTTTTTAATATAATTGAATCGCACAATTATATAGTAGTAAAATGACTTGATCCTAAAATGGCGACTACCGACAGCACGATTGGTTCTAAAAAATTGCGAATTTGCAAACCGGTTGTATTATATGTAAATAACTATCGTATCACTCGATGCTATTTCCCAAGGTCAACGTGACTATTTGTTTTAGTATTTGCTAGTTTGCCTTCTAAGATTCTCGTACCAGGGTCTAGGCAAAGACAGGCTCCTAGCAATTTGTTTTTTTTTTAAATAATTTTTTAGCTACTTTTTAGTATATAGTGAAATGCTAAAGTATTTAGAAATTAGAATATGAAAAAGTAATAAGATGCACTTGCCTGTTGTTTCAAATGGCCACTTTGTGTATCGCTTGGCTTTCAAAATGTGTTGAAAAGTAAACAATTGGTGGAGTAAATTGTTCACGTAAAAAAACTTTTTTTTATAGAGTCTACTCACATCGTCACGCCGAAGGTGAATGAATACATTGTCGTTAAAAAGTTTTTGCAACTTGGTTGATTAGCAATATTTTTGGTTGGGCGTTTAGACTGTGTCTTTGAGCTCACCAGTCACCACGTATCTTGGGATTTAAATCTGCGGGGGCAAAGCTCCGGTGAATAGCGTCTCTGATGTAAAAACCATGTAATTACTTCAAGATTAAAAAGTAACTGATGTGTATTTTACAAAAAACTTCACAAAACAAACTTTTTTTTCGCACAAATGAGTTACATAGATAAAAAATGAACTTTTCAAAGGCAAAAAGTGAATCCAAATCTTTTCATCTGGAAAGACATTGAAATCTTTTTAAGTTTTACTAGATACCGCACCACAATGCACTAATCTTCTGTGGTAAATTTGTGAACGGTTCTAAACTACAATACGTCCTCCATTCTGTAAATGGTCAAAAAGAAATAATAACGGGATTGTAAATGTTACCTTCTGAAAACTTACTTACAATTCTACGTACGTTGCATTCAAAATTTTATTCCTCACCTCGTTCTTAAAAATTAGCAGGGGGGTTAGAAATTTTTCGACTCTCTCCGTGAATATTTCAGTAACTTTTGCCTTTGTAGCTTCCACTTAACTACTTATTAAAGAAATGCACAAGTTTTTTATGCGAATTTGAACAACAAAATGAAAAGAGTTCACAGTAGTGAAAGTTTTAATTTTGAAGGTTACAAAATTTGATTGAAAGTTGTTTTTTTGGTATAGGTTCGTAATAACCACTTTAATTAGAGGACGATGATGACGATTGACATTGGATTTTGCCATGAGCCTTGTAACAAGAGGCTAATGAGACACATTTTATGACCTTATGCATAGCAACCTCCTTCACTTGAAATTTTATGCTGAGCGAATTTGAAATTTGAAAGTTAAGGTTACATCCTGTGTCCACCAACATTTGTATCTTTTACGAAATAACAATAGCGAAAATAGAAAATAGAACTTAACCTAACGCTTGCGAAAGTATTAACGAAAAAAAATATTGGCCAAATTTTTTTATTTGAAATAGTTATGTTTTGTATTAAGTTTTTCTTTTAATTTTCCAGGAAATTTGAATCACTGAAGAAATTTCTTCATATTTAAATATGTTATGTGTTCTAGAATTTTAGGAAAGATTTTTAAGGTGAATCTACACATGCAATCTTTTCATTTACTTTGACCTCTTACACATTTTGGGTTTCTACACGTTTTGACCTCTTACATACTTTGTTCTCTTACACATTTCGTCTTCTTACATTTTTTTTGAAAAGCGTATAATCAATGTCCAATTTAGTAAATATTAAGAAACTTTGCACAATGATAGTGCCTCATTTCCTTTTGTTACATTGTTGAGTAAGTTTTTACTAATGCTTTTAGGAAAGTTGTTTGAAAAAGATTGAATTTCTAAAAACCTACCTTCCGGCCACTTTCTTTTTTTTCTGAATGGTACGACTGAAAAAGCAGCATATAATTATACTATTCGGTTTCGGGAAACTGTTTTCACCGAAAAGCGAAACATTCTCATTTCGCAGTATGGATTTTTTTCCAGTCTGTTCTATAACTTGGTTTCTTGTATACTTTTTCTTATGGAGAAAAGTAGGATATAGCGTCACTTTCTAACATTCTCATGGAGATAGTCAATTGTTCCCTGAATTACCATTGATAGGAGACCGGGGGATGGCGCAAGACGAGCTGAAGGGTGTTGTCGTATCCAACGGTGAAGGTTTCGTCCAGCTAGTACATACAGCATTATTTTTTTATTTCTGTTAGTCCTTTTTCAATATTTTTTCAAAACTAAAATTCTATGAGTTTACACCAATAGTAAGTCGGCGCTTAGACGCATTTGTATTCGATAAAACTTTTAACTATTTTTATAACTTAAGTTAGTTGATTGATCAATTGCGAGATTCAGATTCATTCAGATTCTGAATGGAAGGCACAAACACCCGCATTTGCAAAAAAACTCTAAAAAGTAAGAGTACTTTTTTGAAAATCAAGAACACTAATCATCAACATATTATTCACCACCTTTGATGAATAACGCCATAATTGACAACAATTTTTTAATTTCTTCTAAAAAAGAAGGTTCGCAAGAAATTGGCGACAGTGTAGATAATAAATCTACGGAAATTCAACCCTGCGCACAAATGTACCTTCGATCCTAAATAATTCTCTATTCGTTTTCGTTTCAAAGAAGCACTATCCCGTGGTTTGACTGTTTGTACCCACTTTCTTTTTGAACCAAGAGAGAAAGTCCTTATTTGAAGAAACTCAAAAAGTAAGACAGTTGATTTTTGTTAGTCCAATTGAAGGTATCATTCTAGAATTTTCCCTCAATGCTTATTTATCAAAGTGAGTTTTAGTGATACAGTGATAATTGACTTTAAAATTTCAATTCAATTTGATTCTAAATTTGTGCCACAAACTTTGACCCTGTTAACCAATAAATCGTCGCCCTGTTGTTCTACGGTTGCTTGAAAAAGTTACTTTTGACCCTTTGCACAATTATTGCTTGCTTGGTAGGAAGTATTTCTTCAACAGCACCAACATCACAAGAATCAGATTCAATTCAAAATGAAAATGTCAATAATTCGGACAAAGTGGCTGATGTCGACCGACTGAGGGACGCAGCAGTGTCTCCTGAATCGTCAACTACGACGATTGGGAGCTGCAGAAAGCGTGACCACAACGCCTATGAAAATAACGACAATCCAAATCATAACCTGTATTCCGCTTCAACGCTTACTGACCTGTGTGTCGAGCAGGACGACATGATAGAATCAAACAGCGAGACAGACGGCACATTTAGCAGTAAGCAAATTTATGCTTAAATTCACGTTTTTTCACAAAATTAGGCACATATTATGTTTTATTTCAACCTAAGAATGATCTTTCTAGGATAATTTAGCTAAAATTAAAAAGATTTTAGGTTCTTAAAATTCATACTAGACTAAATTTTTAAATAGCCAAAATACAAGTAGTGCAACGTTGTTATATCGATGAGTTAGAAAGTATTGCCAGGCGAGATTTAATAATGTTCGGAAATTTGGAACAACCAGGGCCCTGCCTTCAGTCTGTTAAAAACAAGGGGTGGCTAAAAAAATTTACTCCACTTTGTTCCATTTCCGAATAAAAGTTGGGATTTTTTGAAGCACGTTCTTCTTTATGGTTACTCTCTTATATTAGGTTCGGTCCATTTGACAATGGGTACGTCTTTTTGTAATGGGTATTTTTTTTTCCATAAATTATTTGAAGCAATGACCTATTTTCTACGGGTCATGTTGTATGAATCTCAATTTGTGTTTTACTTTTTTACCATTCTTGCTTTTTGACGATGATCGTAGTAGAGTGGATGTGTAACTGGAAGAAGGACTGGAAGTGAATAGACTCCATCGATTTCTAAGGCTTTGCAAACTGGAAAATCTTTTTCACACTCTGTTTCTGAATGGGCATTTCTGCCTTTCCCTCCTGCCAAACTGATGCGCTCCAAAGCTTTTGAATTTGGCTCAACTTTTGAAAGCATTACTTTCATGTGACTCCTAAAAAAGAAATGAGGAATTTTTGATCTGTGAACGAAAATTTGTTGGCGCTAAATTTTGCCAGGTTCAAACTTACGTGACCCTTGCACCAGCTACTGTGCCTAGGTGACCTAGGGATTTGGTCAGAATGTAGTTCAAGCGACAAGTTTCTCGGTGTGTGCAGTCAAACGGCACTGTTCCTCGTTCAGCGTGAGCGACAACATTCTTGAAAACGAAAATTTCGATGAGACGTTTGTGAGAGGATAGAATTTAATTCAAGTAAATATTTGGGCAGCGTTTGTCAAAAATTTAAATAAATGCGCGTTTCTTACGAAGGATGCCAGAACTTTTTTAGTGACGTCGTCAATTTCTGCTTGTGAAGCAGAATAAGCCAAACGGTGTGGTTGAAGTGTCACCGGGACGACACCCTTGAACGGAATATCACGCTTAAACCGCAGCAACATAGACATGTTCATCGCAGCGGCAGTTGTCGTCGCTGCGGTAGTTGTTCTTAGCAACGCTAATAGGACACCTTGCTAAAAAGGAAAACTGAACTATACAAAATTACGAATTTAATGGGAAATCTTACGAGAAGTCCGAGAAGGCTGAGTAGTCCAAGGAGACCAATTGCATCGGTATTAACTGCACTGATTTTGTAATTTGTATGAGTCTTTATATGCTTATGTACATGCCCATGTCCGTGTCCATGTCCATGTCCATGTCCGTGCCCATGTCCGTGCCCATTCCCGCCGTCATATCCATAGTCATGACCGTGACTGGAACAAGAGTTATGATGCTTAGGAACTAGACAAAAATGGGCAATTTGGGCAAGCATTTACCTGCCATGACTGCTCCCACCACTGTGGCCATAACTGGTACTATGATGATGTGAACTTGAGCCATATGGTTCTAGCGACGAGTCTGTAATGTAAGAAGGGAATGGTATAAAATTGAAGAATTCTGAATTCTAGTTTCAGTTTTTTTTTGGAATTGGAAAAACTTCTAGGATTGATTTACATGGAATCGATGAAATGTAATTGCTTCCAGCCGGTTGCAAATCGGAAACGTAGTCCGGATAAGCGTAGCGCTGCTGTCGATACACCGGAATAGGTATGTGAATCGGTTCTATTTTCCAAACCACACGCCGATTACAATAAAATTCAAATTTCATGGATTAAATCTTTACCAAGGTTGGTGTACAGGTCACAGAATCAAATTTTAACTTTATAAATTTTGACTTTGTAAAAAATCATTCACTAAGTTTTTTTTATTCGACTCTGGACAAAACCAGTCACACCGAAACCGAAAGCGGACTCAAACCTCGCTTATTTTTGCGACTTAAGGTTTGCTATGAGTTTCTAACGTTTTTTTTAACTTTCCTCCAAAATTTGTTAGAGAAAGCTGTATTTCTGGTCACGTGACTCGCAAAAGTAAACTGTGCCAATGAAAGTTTAGGTCACAATTAATAATTCGATTTTATGCAGTATAACCTGGGACATATTTAGGAGCTTTGAATGCAGATGGTGAAGAGTACTCCTTCCAAGGAGATCCTGGAGGACTGTCGTAGTAGTCACTTTTGTCCGTCGGCGACTGCGGTGATGAGGAATAGGCATAGGCTGACTTCCTTTTGGTAGCGACAGTGCCATAATTATCGGTAAAGCTGTCGCCTGCAGAAGCGCTTCCAGATACTGTCAGGTCATCAGTATCGTCCACAGTTGACGTTGGTTTCAAACTTCCAGTTCTCGTAGCAGCTGGTATTTTTACAGAATTCACAGCAAGGACAAGTACAAAACTGATCAAAGCGACATGTTTACCCAGTAGCATTTTCAGTATAGAGATAAAAGTAATAAATTCAATTGATGTGGGAAGAGTTCTTGGCCTAATAAATTTGTCACTGTCATCGCGGATACAACCATTGAAGTCTTTTATACAAATCGAACTTTTTCGGTTGAGTGCATATAAATGTGACTTACTTTTCGCAGATGGATTATGTTCCCATCCTTAACATGTAGTCAGAGGCAGAAGATCAGTAAGACCGAAGTATATTTTTTTTTTGACAATTTTTTAAGGGCCACGAACGTCGTCGGCCTTACTATTTTTATGCGGTCAAAGTAAAGTAGCTTAAACTTACAACTGGCAAAAGGTATTTTACGCAAACTAATATTTAAGATTAACTGAATATTTTTTTCCTCGAAATTTAGCGTTTTTATTTTAAATTTTAAACCTACTAGTTAAGGTTTACATTAAACCAAGTTCAATTAATCAAATGTAGGTCGATTCCAGTTGAGCAGTTTTAGAAATGAATTTTTTTGCGATTAAAAAGCTTCGTGCAGTAGGAAGTTGATGAAAATTAATTTTTTAAATTCAGTTTTGCCTTCGTAAGATTGAAGAATTTATAGAAAGTGCGGCTACTTGGTAAGAATTTACTTGGTTACTTTCTCCTTGCTCAGAATTTTTAATGTGTCACTAGGGAATACTTTTTACGAAAACGAAAATGTTGACGCTTACCACTAGGTTTAGGTGAAAAACAATATTTGGGTTTGCAAAACATACTTTTGATGTAAGAAAATGGATCGATGCGGTATATTTCATCTTAATAACAGCGACAGTAGAAAAAAGACGTAGGAAAGTGGTGATATCCTAAACTGGGTGAAATTGACAAAAACACATTTATAGTTTCAAATCGATTTTGCTATGATGAAAGATAATAATAAGCTTAACGGCATGAGGTCACCTTGAAGTGTCAAGAGCTAATGTGGTCAAAACGTAGAAATAAATTGCAAAAAAAAATTCAAAACAAAACTCTCAAAAATTTTCTAACAACTTGCACAAACATTAATGTAGTGCTTGCGGCTTGGCGTCTACTCGCGTTGAATCTACACTACTTTTCGATTGAATGATAATTTTCTCTCAAATTAAAAATATTTTTCATCCTCAATTTAATTTTTTTTTATAGGATTAATCAATTATAATAAGGAAAGCGTTAAAATCAATTTTTGATGACATATAATGTCGACACGTAATTCTAAACCGCACGAGAATTCAGTGGCGGCGTTTCTTTAAACCACAAATTTTCTCTGAAGCTCATTCGTGTATCATCAATCTTTCCGCTCGAGTTATTCAGGAACTCGTAATGACCCAATAATCAAAGTTCACTTGACTTTTTTTTGTCGCAGGCATATGTCATGGCAAATTGAAAGTTCAATAGCGTAGACAACTTTTGACGGGTTGTAATTTTTTATGTAGAGTTATGAAGTTTAATATTTCATCTTGCAAAAATTCAAAAAGTATCTTTTCAATTTTGCGAAATTGTAAAACAATATTATGCCGTTGCAACTTTTGATGGCAAACTTGACACAATTACCTTGATTTAAAATTGTTTAATTTTTTTTTTCAAAACAGTTCCCATTGAGGCTACAGCTTTTTTGGCTGCCGTTTCCGCATTTGCAGTTATCCTGCTCATTTTCGTGATGTACGTTAATAAAAAGTATCGCTTCTTCAATGTAAGTGTTCAGACCGACGATAAACCTTTTCCAACTGCTCACATTTCCACACCTACTCCGGTTGTAACTCCGATTCCCCTTGTTAACACCAAACTACGAACTCGATTAGGTAAGATGCTTCTATTCATGAATCTAACTTACCTACTTTGTACCTAATTGTTTCGCAATTTGAAAGGTGAGGATTATTCGATTACTCCTGAGTCCAGTTCTGACAGTGAAGAAGACGTTCTTCGACGTCTCCGTCAACTTGCTGGTAATGCACATGTACCTTCACAATCCAACAATTCGTATCAGCCATCACCGACACTTCAGCAGATGCGATCACTAGACAAATCTCCGCATCAGTCACTTCCAAAACATTCTTATCAGTATACCAAGTTTCAGCAAATGCATCAACAGCGAAGTCTCAACCTTGGGCCTTCTACGCCTCTGTCCACTTACCCAACGCACAGTGTTTTTGAAGGCGGTGCTGCGCATGCGGACGCCCGAGCTACGCACAGTGCTGGACCTAGCACTACTTCTAAGCATTTTTCGGGGAGTTTGAGCATGCGTCCCCTTCGTATGACAATGATTCGTGACGTTCAAAATGGTGGCGCTAATTCAAGCGGAGCCAGCTTACCTCAGTCGAGTACTAGTCGACGAAGAGCTCATTACCGGGGTAAGATTACTTTTAGTTGATACAAATTCTTCACTTTAAAAACTTTAGGGAAGGGTCTATCTTGTTAAAGCGGGTAAAATTAGGTATTTAATAGCGTCACTAGATACCCTGGCCTGCCTCTGAACTTTCAAGAACGTAATTGGCACATTCTTCTGTGCTAATTACTAGCAGACTTTTTTACAAGTGGGCTTGAAAACTAAAAATTTTGTCAAGCCTTTGAAACTTTTAATTCAAAAACATGTTACGAAGGAAAGATATTTTAGCCTCTTGTGCGTCGGTAGTTGACTCAAGTGGTGCAACTGCCATTTGCAGTCACTCTGTGTCACTACTTAAAGGAAATTTTGATGAGATTTGTTCACATTTTGAAGGTTACGAGAGCCTTTTACATAAAGTCACTTGCTGGAAGAGCATAGAAACCAAGGAAAATGACTTGAAGAGGTCGTTTGAAGTGTAAACCAAATTTGTCTTAACGGTTGATCGACCATGAGGAGCTAACGCTGCTCCTATTGATTTACGTCTTCTAAGACTAAAACTCTAGAGAAAGCACTCGGAGGTTGAACCCGGTGGGGTGCTTTGATAATTTTTGGCTATTAAAATGAGTTGAAGTGGATAGTTTGAAGGAAACTTTAGCGGATAACTAGATGACATCCTCAAGCATTTTAACTGCTAGTCGTGGTATCGAACTGGAAAAGTCAATAAAGCTAACGCTAAATTCACCGAATCGGTTTTCTACAAAAGGCCAGAAGGCCTAATGGAAATGGTACCAGCTGGCTAGTCCTAAGCCTAGGATTTAAGTTTTGATAATCATGAGAAAGAGGAAATGGAAAGTACCTTGATCCATTTTCTCAACTATCTACAAACTTTTTTTTAAAAAAAATTTCGGGTTAAGGCAATGCAATATGCCATTACGATTTTGTTGGGAACTCCCAACCATTTTAGGAATTATGAATCAACTTTGCACTTTTTTTAGTTTTACTAATAATAAAAGATTTATTGTAGTTTAGAATATTTTTTTGTAGATTTTATCTCCTCCACGCGTAAAATTATGAATTTTAGCTGTTTTCTTGAATTATTAGCCAATCTGGTGGTGATATGTTAAATGGCAATAAAGCGAATCCGGGTGTTTTTTTTGTAATGATCGCCTGCCTGAATTCCGATGGTACCTCCAACAGTAAACGAAAAACAGGGTTTCAGTTTAGGGCCTTATGCTCAAAGCAACTTGCTAAAATTAGACAAATGAGCAAACCAAAGCTGTTTTTTGGATTTTATAAAGTGAAAGCTTTTTTTCATTGTAAACTTTCGGGATGAAACAGATTTGGTTCAAACACTTCCTCCTTGCAGAAAGTAGCAGACGTGTATTATCCTGCTGGTATCCAATACCTTGGAATTTGCTAAACTATATTTTACATTCAGTGCGAATTAACTATTGTTCTTAAAATCTCGGGTTTTTTCTTTATTATTTTTGAATCTAAAGTCTGGAAATTCTTTTGTATTTGGCGTTGACGGAGATGTTCAACATTTTCCGACGTATATCGCTTGCAGACGACTCAGGTTATTCACCTTTTCTAAAAATCTAACTAGAAAATGAACATGAACGAAAAAATTATTTTTATGCTTTATTTTTGCAAGTCTTTTAAAAATGATTATTTTGAATATATTTGATTTTTTTTTTGAAAACTCGTAGCCAAAATTGCTTTGCATTTTGCCACACATAATTTTTAGCGTCAAGCATTCGTAATTTTATGTTTATTGTACGAACCAGTCGAAATTTGCGAAATTCCAGTTTTATATCAATGCACTAATCAGCAGATTATTATCTTGCTACATTTCAAATGGCGCCTGAAGCGCGAATTTGAAATTCGAATGCTAAAATTTGGGTTAGGAGCGCCAAATCATAATTTTCAATACTTTTTGGGCTCCTGCTTATTTTTTTGTTTTGTCTTTAAATTTTAGGGTATTACTTCTTTGTAATCTGATGAGTAATCGGCGAAATGCCAAAGGCTCTTTGAAAATTGTCAAGGACACATCTTAAAGTTCCGGATCGACTTCTTGTAAAAAATTTTTGGCAAGGTCTCATCCCTAAAAATTCTGAATCACGAAAAAAAATATTCAGTAAATATAAAAATCAAGGAATAAGTAAACACTTAACGACCCTATCGCTTCCGTTTCGAGCAGGTGTATTAACCGATCTGTTTAAATTTTTCGAAGGAAATTTCCTTTAAATGTTTACGTCTTTTACAGGCGTTCTATGCTCTTTTGGCAGAAAATTTCGCAAATGTGTACATTATCTCACACCTGTTCTGATTCGCAAATTCTATAAATCTTTCTTTCTGAGAGTGGGGGAGGGGAGGTTTTCCGATCCTCCGCAAAAACTAAACAGGACGAGTAATATTTTTATGAAAAAAAATTGATAATCAAGTTTTACTCAAAAGGGATTCAATTGACGTGGTTTGATTAATCAAATTTAAATTCGTAGGCCTAAGTCGTTCTGCAACACTCGGTGGAAGAGTAGTAACGGATGGGAGTGACTTAATTTCATTAGCAGAAAAAGGAAAAGTTTGTGGAGGAAGTAGCGCTTCATCGACAAGTTCAAATGTGAGTGCTGCTGACATGGATGAATTTCATCGACAACATCATGGGGCAATTCCTATTAGACATACCCAGCGCCACCACCTGCCCCACCAACCACATAGTACCGAATCACATTCACAACCTTCATCAATTTTTGCCCATCACCAGCTTTCACGTTCCTTAAGTCGTGACAGAGAACCACGGGAACTAAACCCACCCTGCAGGCCCCACCCTTTGACGATCCCACCTTCTGTGACCTCAAATTCACACTACAGACGAATGGTCCTGCCACCTAGAACGAAATCTATGGATTCTGAGTCACCACCTCCTTCTGAACAGGCACTCTCAACTTATGGTGACTCTATAGCGGATCAGGACGTAAGAGCATTTTACTTTAGAAAATAAATTTTATAAATTTAAAAAAAATTCAAACATAACGCCCATCTCTTTCGAGTGGGCTTATAGCTAATACCTTTGAAGTAGAACCACATTTGTGTCATTTTAAGTAGTTTCTCACAAATTGGTTTACCTTTCTTTAAGAAGATAGACAAATAGGATCAGCAGTTGCCTTTTAGAAGGGTCACAGCCTTGAACTTTCGTACAATGTCGGTGAATACACCTTGACATTCAATTTTAATGCTCACAGGGACAAACTCCAATTGGGCGTTTCCTCCTTGCGTTTTTCTGTTTATAAAATTAAAATTTGAACAAACCTTGTTAAAAATGAGCGTAAACAGGCTTAAAAAATGTGAAAATATAAATCTTTTAAAACCTCATTCGAATTCTTAGGGAATGGCAACTGGAAAGTAGGATAATTGAAGAAGGTTTTTTTAAAGGAAGGAATTCGTGGAAGGAAATATGATTTCCTGCATTAAATTGTAGATAAAATCGTATTTCTACAGAATCTCTAGTTCTCAAAAAGAAGATCAGTAGAGGGCGCTCATAATTAGTGCACACCAGCAATTCTTTGCTGCAGGTGATAACTGAGGAATTTCAGATTTTGTGCTAAACTCGTAGCCGCTTTCCAAAATGCTATAGAATTTTTTTATTGAGACGAATATTAGAATCTCCTTATTTTAAAAAATAAAAGTTGTTTTCAAGTGCTCACTTATATGCAGCGAAGACAACATTTTTTAGAGTAGCATAAGTCCTATACTGAACTTTGACTTTGTTGTTTGAAATGCTGTAATGCTGAATTATACACATTATTTTGGATTTTCGTGAATAATGACACTATTACCTACGCATTTGGCACACGGTGAACTGGAACGATATATATTTGTCTAGCCCATGGCAATATCAGTAATTCATAAAGGTACAGAGCTAGTCAAAATAAAAGTGTACACACTTACACTAAAAGTACAGTCAGTTTTAGAAATCCAATAAACAGTAACGTCAAACTAGAACACGAAATCTACAAGCAAGCGGCACGTTCCAATAACTTCTACTTAATTCTGCATTGATTTCTGAAAAAAAAAATCGAAAATGCTTTCGAATTCTCTTGGGTTCGTATATAAAGTCTACAATTTATTGGTTGCTACGAAAAAACGATCGCATATTATATGAGGACTATTGAGTTTTTTGGTAGAAATGAAATTTTCCAATAATATTGCTACTAGACTAAAAGTGTGTCGAACTTTAATCAATTCGAAGTCTCCTCCACTAGAATTACACGAGTTTTCATGGGTTAAATTCGCAGTTTTGTTAAATTTTTGGTTTCTTTTTTGCGATTCTACAACCGTATATTTACGCTCGTAAAAAATATTTTTTACCAACATATCAAACTTGACAAGGGTATTGTCTATAGGACTGATCCACAAAATAAAGACGCTTCTCCACCGTTGCGTTCTCATTTCTATCCGTGTTGCATTTCTTCATATCGTTGCCATCCAAAATCAATTTTCTTGAATAATTTAGTTCAATGCACAAATAATTTCTTTTACGCATTTCCCTTGTATGGCCTACAGTATTGATCCTGAAAAAAAATTGGACAGAGAGGTTCTCATCAAATCCTTTTGTGTCAAGTTCTGCTGTCAAAATGACAACCTCCTGTCACTACCCTTTTACTCATGACATGAAACAAATTTTTCTAGGATCATATTTTCGAAGTAGAAGAACTCTCCGTAGCTGAAGGTGAGCTCGGAATGATTGTGGAATCGAGTCGTGACACTTCGGCAACTGTTCCTTATGGTAGTGTTGAAGTAGGTTTTGACTACGAAGCTGCCGCACGGAAAATGACTCTACACGTCATTCAAGCACGCGGTATTCCACCTAAAGATATTGGAGGAGCGGATAATACACAGGTTGGCATTGACATATTCTTATTATGAAATATAAATTTATTTTAACAAAAAAGGATAATTTTATATATAAAGAGAAAAGCTTCTATTGCTCTTTCCCTTTATACCTATACAAATCTAGATCAAATTTCATTTGATAAACTGCGAGTTAACTTTCATAACGCGTCTTCTTCCTTCTTTTTGTACAGATCCGAGTGGTTCTTCTTCCTGGAAGAAAATCCAGACAAAAAACTAAAGTTTGTCCTGGAGAAAACCCACAGTATTCAGACAGTTTTGTATTCAGCAAAATTAATCCAGGTAATAATACTACGTAGTATCGTAACTTCGGATGGATGTACACAACTTTTTAGAACAATGCCTTTGTATCTTGTAAGAATGTGACCCAGGTGGATATTTTGCCCAAAAATTTACTTTTCATTAATCCACGCAAAAGTTAGTAAGGAAAAGTATGACATGGACAAAGGGCATAAAGGCGAGAAATCCATTTGATCCCTTATTCATAAGGAAAGTTCATTATAAATTAAAACGTAGGAGTCCATAAGGAGGTCCGTATCCTTTTCTCTAAGTTTCGTAAGTAATACAAAAAAAAGTCGCCGTGTGAGAAGAAAGTAGAAATGAATTATTCGTAAGTCAAGGGAAAAGCAGTGAAAGTTGATTACAATCTCATCCATTAATTTCCTTCCTATTGTTAAATGATTCAAGGAACTCCGGATGAAAGTCAATTCCCATTTTACACCACATCAATTCAAATTTTCCGCCTAATTTTTTTTTTTTTTTTGTGTCAGAGGACGTAAGTAGTCTGGGGATTCGTTTGCGACTTTACGGATGTGAACGAATGCGACGTGAGAGGCTATTAGGTGAATGTATCCTTGGATTTGGTTCCTTACATTTGGAATTGGAAACAACACTGTGGCTCAACTTTGAACCCAGATATCATTTAAACGTAAGTTTTTTAGAGTTTCCACAAAACAACAGCTAATGTTCAAAATATTTTGTTTTTGTTTTATTTTTATGCAAGAAAACAAAACTTTTACAATTTGTCTTCTTTATGTTTGTGCGTCGCGTGTCAAGGAAAAGTTATGAGTAACGTATTAGATTAAACAAGGCGTGGTAAACCCTTTAGCACTTACGGTGACAGGTTAAGGCGACGACATTTAGGAACCTGTGCCAAATTTTTGCACAAATTTTCAAAAGCCGTATACCTCCTAATCACTTATTTTTGCATTTGTTTTCGTAATGGCAAATGATTTTTTAATTTTAGTGGGATAGTCGTTCTGAAACGGGAAGTATAGCACGAAGTGACAGCGCTTCTTCAACCCAATCTATTCAAAATGGAATCCCAGAATTATTGGTGGGCCTAGCATATAATGGCACTACGGGAAGACTCACTGTCGAAATTATCAAAGGAAGCCACTTTAGGTAATTGCTGCCGCCTTCGCAGGAAGATCAAATTTCTCCTCAAAGTTGATTTTAGCTGTCAAGTTAAATTGGGAAATCATAAAAAAAACTTTGATTTTGAAAACTTAAATAACAAATGAATTACTGTCAATTTTTTATCTTGGTAGAAATTTAACTGGAGGGAAAGCTCCTGATTCCTATGTTAAGCTCGTGCTAGTGAGTTGCAACAATCAAGAAATGGGCAGGGCCAAGTCGTCTTTACGGAGGTCTCAATCCAATCCACTTTTCAAAGAAACTTTTATGTTTCAGGTAAATTGAGACATATTACTTTTTAGCCTAAAGTTGAAAATGGTGAAAACCACAAGGGATAGCGTCGAATTTTAGTTTTATAAACTAAACATTAATTTATAAAATGATAAGGTGCATTGGAAAACATGTTAAACATCCTTTGCTAAAAGCTAAAAGTTTCATAAAGGGAGCCAAAATTTTATTTTCTTCTTTCTTGCAACAGTGTTTCGTCACAAATTTTGCACACGGTGAATCTTATTTTCTTTTCTGCAAAATCCAAACCGAATGTTCCAAAGTCACGTTTTGTTTTTTGAAAACGAGAACAAAAAGAGAAATAAATAAGAAAAACGAAATTGGTTCCAAGTTCCCAATGGGTTGGGAATTCCCTGAGAATCAAGATATGTCGCATAATGACTTTTTCCTTTTGTTTTTCCAGGTTGCTCTGTTCCAAATTTCTGAAGTGACCCTACTCGTTTCCATATACGGAAGAAAAGGGGTCACACGCCGAGAACTTCTTGGATGGTTTTCACTTGGTTACAATAGTTCTGGAGACGAAGAAACGACACATTGGGAAGACATGTGCGATGCACAAGGAGATCAAATGTGTCGCTGGCATGTTCTTCTTCAATCTTGAACTCTGCCAATTAACAAAAGTTGGAACAGACTGAATTTATGTCAAGATTGAACCAATAGGTCTCCGGTATAAGGAGAACTTGCAGAAGCGAAACGTGCTTAGCCTGCAAAACTTTCGATTTCAGATATTTAATCTGATTCCTGTTTTTTGTGGTGATAAAAGTGTAATTCACTTTAACTGAAATAGTAGGGAAATTTCAATTGTAATTTGTAAACTCACCACAGATAAACTTCCATTTTAAATCTTAAATTTATAATTACTCTGATACATTACGCAGGTTTCTGCGCATGGCATTTGTAAACCAAAGAATAAACTTTGGTAGGTTTTGTTCGTTTTACAATTGTAAAAGAAATGATTTTAAGAATTTAAAAGTTAGTTTAAAAATTGTTACAATTTGGTCAAGTTGATCGAATTTCAACCCTAAAAGCACCTTGCGCACTCCTCTCCTTGTGTGAGTATGAAGTTTATATAACTAAAAAGGCACGTTACACACAAATTGTAAATTTTGTACCTGAACTTTCACTTCAAACTAACGCAACAACGCAAGTTCAAAGAATTTTTTTTAATTGATTAAGCTATATTACCTTTTAGAAGCAGCTTTTTAAAAACTGCACGCGATAAATGTGACGAGTGCAAAATTACAGGATCTCACTGTATCTCACCGTGTTATGTAAAGTGAGAAAAAAAAATGCTGATATGCTAACTTTTCAAAAAAAAATTTTGCCTTGCGTTATCTTTGCTTAAAAATTGTTAAGTTTTTGTGCAACTATTATATGTACACGTGTAATATCTACTAATTATTGTTTTTATTTTAAAAGAATTGTGTCATCTTTGGAAAGATGACGACGTTTTTATCGTAATTGTATGATTTACATATGGAAAGCACAAGTGTTGCATGAGACCAATATCGTAGAACGCTGGAAACCCTTGGAAGCGTGTGTTCGAAACCTCACTTTTGACTATACAATTGTTAAAACTTGTAAAAAAAATTCTAAAAAAACGAATCAAGCGTCACTACCAAATCATAAAGCTTGAATGTTGATATAACACTGCATTTAAGATTCTAATTCTTAAGTCTTTTCTACCTGATTAATTCTAATTAATTAAGCTAAATTTGATGCCTTTTACATCTCAAACATCTTAATTAAGCTACACAGTTAAATTTTAAAAAAAATTCTCACTAACAGCTTAATGTTCTGGAGCTTCAACTGACAGTATGAGGAACAAAATGTCTTGCAGCCGTAACGTTGTAACGTTGAAATGAAAACACGCACGAAAACTTTAGCGTAAATTAAGAAATTGTTTAAAGTTAACTTCTCTTTTTGCATTCTATGTCACTTTTATTCAAACTTGTCAAAGGCTGGTTCACTTCACTAATTAGTTTAAATTAATTTAATGTAATTTAAACTTAAGTTTAAAGCAGAAAAGGTGGCAGTCAATGTAATACATGGTGCTTGTTAAAAAGATTTTCTATTTATGCGCTATATTGCTCTATTTAGATTAGTTAATTCATTTTTACATCTGAAAACACACTGCACTAGCCCTTCATAATTGCGTACAAGTTTTTAAGTCTTGCAAAAATTTAGGTATTTTATTTTGTAATTGATTAATTAGAGAACTTACAATGTAAGGCGTGCCCCCGCACACGCACTTTCTTTCATTGTCAAATTGATGAGTTTTAGCCTAAATTCTCAAATTCAAACTTTACAAAAAAAAAAGTTTTTAGAGAATATCAAATTTCATTTCTTCTCTTTCAATAGTTTTTTAGAGCAATTCTAATTTTTTTTGAATTGCATATCCTTAGTTTGAAAAAATGAAGGAGAAAAAATTGCGTTAAATGGAGTTGCAAAAATTCGTGTTTCTCCAACCTAATGAAACATGAATCTTATAACATATTAAACAATTGTTAACATACATTTAATGTTTGTTGATTTTTTTCCTTTTCTTCAGCATGCTCAGACTTAGTACATTTGTAGTCGAATTTGGATATTGTGCTTCAGGCGGAGGGTCGTTAGACCAAATCGTGGTCGTATCGATACTCGAAGCTTGCTGCACAGGTTGGAGCAATTTGGGAGCAACAAGCCAAAAAATTTGCTGAAAATGAAAAGGTTGAAAATTTGGTTCAACACACCGGCCATAATATTTCTAAAAGTCAATATGTTTTGAATGACCTCTGTCCAGGATGAGAACCCAATTGGGGTAAAACGATACATCCAATCTGGTAGTCCCAAATGAAAAATAGCCATTCGATAGTAAATAGTAAAAGATGGAGCCAAAAAATGCCACTGAAGGGATCTGTCCAAAAACCAGATTTGGACATCAGGTTCACCTGCTAAAATTTCTGTTGTCGAACTTTCGACCTCATTGTAAACTACATAGACAGTGCCACAGTTCGGGTTACTGCTATCCAGTCGAAACGCTGTTGTTTCTGGACCCCACGTAATGTCAACTCGACGTCCACTTTTCTATTAATAATAAATGATAACTTAAATAATAAATTAATCTGTAAATATTTAAACAAAACCATTTTCTGATGTACTTTCCAAGTCGGCGGAGGTTTCTGTATTACCGATAGTGGAATTGTGATACTTGGAGGTGGCTTGGCTTTGTAGGGGTCTTGGTCGGGTTCTGGTTCCTTGCTCTGTAGGGTCGTTTCCATCGGGGTCAATTGCTGGATTGTATTAATGGACAGGTTCCCAACGTTCAAAACGTCATCGCCATAGACGAGGCTCCAGGTAAGGCTAAACCCGTTGGTAGAGTTGTAGTAAGCCTTCAAATCGGTCGGTAGTCGAAGCCTGTATCGCCGTTCCCAGGAAGTTAGCAAGAACGGGTTGACAGGAGGTCGGGTGACCAATTTTATATCTTTTACCATCGGATGTGCTTCTATGCCAACGCATACCAACGATTGAATAAATTTTTTTAAATCCAAACTAAAAGAACAAGAATGTTATTTACGCAAAATGTCATCAATTCCCAAAGTCAGATGCCTGATGAATACTTCCCGTTCAGAAGGTAATTTGTGGGCATTGGAGTGGTCTTGAGGCGGTGGGTCTTCAGTTGCATCTGCTTCAATCTGGTCATCTTCCTCAACTAAAGTTGTTTCCATCGTAATTTGCTAGAAGCTAGACACTTTTTAAAGGTGACGAAAGTGCGTAAGGAAAGAAAAAAGCACGTGTCGAATGCAAAATCTTTTGTTTTAATTGAAATTTTTATCATTTTTTTTGCAAAATTCTCTTAGAATCCGGAATACTCTGAACCTCAATAACAGATTCTTTAGTATCTGGGTTTAATCAATCGCATTCACTTCTATCGATAAAACCGAAAGTTGGAAACTTTTACGACTGAAAATCAGACATGCGCATATGCTTTGTAGTTGTAGCGTTTACGTTTTATTTCCAGGCTGTTATTTCCAGATCTTTACAACAAGTTTCATAAATTGCATTTGACAGGAAACCAGATACCTTAACTGTGCGCCGCAGAAATTGGTGTTGTGCTAATTTGATCAGTTCCAGAATCGCCAGATTTTCCTTCTTTCGTATGTCTCCATTTCATGCGTCGGTTTTGAAACCAAACTTTTACCTGTGATTTTCAAAGAAACAAAATTAAAACTTTTTTATATTTAGTTCAATGCTATTGGAATCAAATTTTCACTCAAATAAGTAACGCTTGTTCAGTTATTTCATGGTTTCTTTTGATTTATGGTTTATTTGAAATTACAGTGTTTTGCTATAAATTAATTTTAAAATTATTTATAAAGTGCATCAAACCTGAGCGTCAGTGAGACCCAACGTTGCAGCCAGTTGACGTCGATCTGGTTTGGTTATATATTTTTGAATTTGAAATCTTTTCTCTAATCCTTTTCTTTGTAAATTTGAAAATACTGCTCGTGACCAAGACCTCTTTCGTCTTCCATTTGTATTATTGTTACAGCCAACAATAGATGAGATTCCAGAATAACCTGACGGAGTATTTAGAGCAAAAGCTCCCAGTTGCGGATTTCGATACCCTCCTGCAAAATTGGTTAAATTGACACGTTAAGTAAAAAATTAAGGGTGACACTATGAACAAATTTTAGGTAAAAGTTAGGTAGACTTACCTAAACCTAATTGTTTACCTAAATTCTCTTATCGATCTAATTTTTCCCCATGTAGAAAGTGCGCCTAAAGAGTATCTACGTATTGACAGGATACGGAATTAAGGACTGTCACAATTTTGTTGCATTCGATTGAGCGCAAAGGTCAAATCGCTTAAATTACTGAAGGTCAATGCTGCACCAAAAAAAAACAATTGGCGTCTACATCTCCGTGGAAAGCGCGATGTTAAATAAAAGCTGGTAATATTCGCTTGTTAGCGTCTGTTTATCATCAGGTCATTATTGAATTTTTCCTTGGTCAGCAGCAGCTTAGAAGCCTCTGCCTTTCGTCGAATAAATATGGTCCTTGAGCACATTTATGAGGTTTTTAAGATTTTTTCATTAAGACAACACAGGGAGAATTTAAATGTAGAAAATGTTAGTTATAATATTTAACATTTGTGATGAAATGAATCAAAAAGGAAAGGAGGTGATGACGGTGGTAAGGGGGAAGAGGTCATAAATCAATCTCAATTTGTTTATATGACCACAGCCTTAGCTCTCTCTTACTGTATTGTAAAGAATTGATAATAATAATAATGAGGTAAGTTGAATTGCTAGTAAATGCTTGGCCATATGGCCTACGCTTCATCTATGATTCCATTTGGTCTTGGTCCATCCAAATCTCCCGCACTTCGGGACCACCCGAGATCCAACAGAGATTCTTCACACTCCGTGGTGTCCCGTCAAAATCACTTTTGCTCGATTTATTACATTCTATTTATTACTTTCAGGAACAGGCGTCCAACCACCAAAATTTTGAACAAATTTAAACTCTCATTTAAATTTCGTAAGATTTCCAAGTTACGTAGCAATTTTTCAAGATATATAACTGACTACGCTTGACGCTTAACCTGCTGAGGTTACCCAAATAAACGTAACAGTTGGCAATGTACGCTTGAGAAGACATAAAAATCAACGCATTCTGCTTAAGCGTTTTTTTTAAAGCAGTGAAGGTGAGGAAGCAATATTGATTCGTGTGTAAGAAATTTATGTTCTTACCATTTTGTGGGTGAAAGTTTGCATTAGGTTCATAGAAATGCGGAATGGTATTCCAAATGGCAGAGGAACAATTTGGACTTGATTGACAGAGAGCGGATGTTGGGGATCGTTGAGAAGGCGAATATTTGTAACAAAATCGTGAAACTAAGTAACAGTCGGAGCAATGGTTGAGATATTTAGGATGGATGTCTGAATGTATCCCGGGTAAAAGTTTAGAAAAGGCCTTGGGTTCATCTGGAAAGTTTAGAAAAAAAGAAGCTAATGTTTTATTTGATGTTTACTTATGCTTGAGAAGTTGAGATCCTTCCAAGACTTTTGTATAAAAGACTCTCATTCCTTGTCTTTACCATAATTATTACACTTTTCAAAAAAATAACAAACAGTTGAAAGCGTTTCACTTTCGAAGAAAACCGTAGATGAATATTTTTTTAAACTTTTTTCTTAACAATAACACCCTTGTCATAAAAAATATGTTTCGAACAAGCTAAAAGCTCGATCTTAAATACTTATAAAAGTACTTAAATTCTTAAATACTTATATACTTATAACTTTATAAAACAATATGACTGAATTCAATACCATCTTGGTGGTGTTGCGGTTAACAAATTCCAAATCGTATTAAGTTCTACTACAAAATGGCCAACTACAACAAAAGCCACAAAAATCCCAACTCGACAAAAAAACCCACTAAAACAACGGCTATGCAGCATTAATCTTCAAAATAAATGTTTACTTCTTACAAATCAGGTTTAAAATAAGATTAATTAGTGTGATCTGCTAACTTTTTTGTTAGATTACAACCAATTTCTACAAATCAGAGCAATAAAATTATCAATAATTAACTCAAATTCAATTGCTAACTAAGATACTTTTGATCATTTATTTAAGTAAGGATTTTGAAGTAGCCTTAATTGTAGTTAGCCCTTATCGCCTTGGCTATTTTAAGTTTAGCCCAAAACCATATAGTTGAAAGTTTTTAGCTACTAAAAATTTATGAACATTTACTACCTTTTTTTCCAGCATCCGCTGAATCCTCAGCCAAAATTCTATCAATGCCAAAACTTAATTTTCCAGGTACCGTAGGCAATTTTGAATGGTCAATATTTTCATCCTTACTACTGTGATTACAATTTTCGGTATTTTCACCGTGCTTCGGTTGGCCGGACTCATCACTGCGTACCTCTGGTTCCTTGACAATTTGTTTCATGGAGTCATACAATTCTACACTTTCCCGCAAATTGTCTTCGTGATAACTTTCACTTTGTCTCCAATTCAAATTACCCGGCAAAATTTGCGGACTAATTGTAGTTGAAAGTTTGGAAATTTTTGCCATGATTGAATCCAAAGGTGAATCGATTCCAGGCACTTGGAGTAATGGGGTCCTTTGTGTACACCCATCTATTTTTGATGAAAGTACAATACAAGGTACTGTTCGAGGTACAAGTGGTAGAGAGTATCGAAATTCAGTGTAACTTTCAATTACTGGTGATACCAGTTGTGGTGTCATCCAGTTTGATTCTGGAAAAGTAGTTGGACTTTGTGATGATGATGGTGACAAACTTTTTAACGAACCGGGTAAAATTTTTTTGAAATTTTTAATCTCATCTGTGATTTCATCTTCACTGTCAAATTCACTTACACCTCGTACCATTTTTATACCATTATAGCAAACAAACTTACTGATTTAAACTTTGTAAAAAAAAGCAGGTTTTTCTGGAAACGACTACTTCTAACTTTTTAATTCTTATCAACACTTACTCACTCTGAGCTTACAACTGTAAACTTACTATTTCTTTGAACCACAATTTTAAACGAAAGAATGGTGAAATGACGTCGAAGTCCTTATGGTAAGTGGAGGTATAGCGGTAAAGGGAAAATAAGGCTGGGCTTGTTTTAATAAAAAGTATCGCTGGGGAGGAGCCTGGAAAACCACACACATTCACACCTCTTTTCAACCCAATAAAATTTTATCACGGGTATCTCACCGTAAATTACTATAAGGAACACTATTAATCCAAATATTTATATTTTATTAAAATCAGTTAAAAATATTTACTTGGATGCAGGTTGTACTACAATGGATTATTAAGCATTAGTTTAACGTTAGTCGATGAGGCGCCGATTTTTGTTAAATTTTAGAGTAAATTTTAGTTTAAACACAAATGAAAAAAATTAACTTAATGCGATAATATGCATAAGTCTTGTTACTAATGTTGAAGTATTCTTTTATACTTCAAACACGTAAGGCTCAACTCCGTTGTGCTTTCACAAAAACTTCTAAATTTCATTCAATCAATTTCTGACAAGATGGTTGAGTGTTAAGCATAAATAGGGTTAAGAGCTCCTAACACCAACTAATAGCCCAATTTGGTTAATAGATGATGCACTTTAAGGATCTCTCCAACAGGTTTCGTAAAACGGATGACCCCCAACAATTTCTTATCCTACAGTTTCACTTACCCCGAGCCCGAACTTAATGAAAACAAAGAACCTATTGTCTTCCTCCATTTCAACTTTCAAACAAGATCACAAAAAAATACGAGAGGCATTAATCATCATCATCTTCTTTAATCATATTATGATACAAACCATCAACTAGTGTCATACAGTTGAAAATAAAAGCATCACTTGATCTTTTCACACCCTTTATTGTCAGTTTACAATTTAGCAAAGGTTCCTCCTCCACAAGCACTACATTGCAAGATATTAGGAACGAAGCGGAAACGCTAACCCATTATTGCATTATAATCATCCAAATTTTCAAATTTTAAGACCCATGAAAGTTTCTCAGAAACTAATGCTCTATGCACAATGTTGAATTCTAAGGGATGAAAAAAATTTGAGGGGGTGAATTTAGATTATGACTACTACCAAGAAATTACACGAATTTACAATTTATTTGTTCATTTGTTTATGAAAGATGTTATAGCGAGTTCAAAAATAACTACAAAATTACATGCTAGTTTTTCAAAAATTTGTTGTCCTTATTCCCTTCGTGCGATATTCGAAACAAGTAATTATGTCATTGTGATGCAAGAAGTTGAGCGAAGAAATATCAATAATGTGCACGAAAAATAATACAAAAGTCGTTTTTAACTTCTACAAAGGAGGAAAGAAGTACTAATAAATAAAATTTATTTCTGACAAAAGAGGTAATCATAATGCAATTCAACAGGTCTCATAAACATAATGGACTATAAACCAAAAACTATTTGTTTTTTCATAGTGGAGCCGAGAATGGGAAAAATATACTCAAAATTTAAATTAATTCTCACTTTTATAAACTACCTTTGTCCCACACTTTGACCAAGAAATCACTGGCACAGTTTGGGGTAAAGCAATTCCGAAAAAAGTATAAAAGTCGAGGGTAATTCATTATATTTCCACATTTACACCTCCTCATCTGCTTTTCCTTAAAAAGACAATATAAGAATTTTGGAAATAAAGAAAAATATAAAGTTATTTTGAATTTTAATAGTTTTTCAAAAATAACATAATAAAACTTGAAACTCTGAACAAGCTAACAACTAACGTCACTACGGCTCAATTTGTCTCTCAACGATTTTGAAATGAATATGTTTTGTAATTCTAATTTTAACAAAAAAATTGTCCGAACTATTTAAGAGAAAGACATATTGCCATTGTTTTCATCCCTAGAACAATTGTATCGCGTTGTTCAATCAATTGGAGAAAATGAGAATTAGGCGTGGTTCGTCATATCCTTCGTATCAAATCTGAAATCCAGCGTCACAACACAAAACACAACCATATTCGTAAAGTGATCATAACCCTTACCTCATTTGTAACCAAAGTTAAAAAAGACAGTAAGTAAATATGAAATATTACTTGACTTGAAATATATTACGTCTTCTTGAGCTGAGCTCTTGTGACGGACCCGTTACCCGCCCTAACCAAAAATCATTCGGGCCAGAAAATTTTGAGTCCACAGAAATGGATATATCGTCGCAATTTACCTTTATTTTCAACGACGTGGTATACTCGTGCATTATCGAAAATAAAAATTATCAAATAATACGAATTTAAATGCTTACAATTAGAGAATTTTTGTTGCATACCTCTATATATTTTCGATTTTAATATTGCATTATAATCAGTTGCATAGATTTGGTTTACTTATTATTATTTGTACAGTGAGGTTACACGAAAAATGACCATTTTTAGAAAAAAAAAACTTAAAAGTTATGTGAGAATTCTAGTTTCTTTTTTAAAAGAAAAAAAATAACAAAAGAAACAATTGGACACGTTTAGCCTTTTGGAACTAATTTTATAGACACTAATATTGTTCCCAACTGACACGACCTCCACCATGTACGGGAACAAACGTGTCAGATGGGCTTATTTATTAAAGGAAAATAAATAGGCATTTGGGAACTATAAAGTTGACGTCCATGAAGTTGGACAAATGGTCAACGTACAAACAAAAGATTTTCTTCAGCTCTTTAACTCATGAACATAAAAATATAGAACAGAAATTTGAAAAATGGCTCGCGTGTAAAAATAATAATTGAAGGTCAAAGTGCAATCGCTTTGAGTTTACAAGCCTCTTTGAATTCTCATAAGCACTTATTACATTAAGTATTGAGTTACTTAATGTAATAAGCTGGCCGGCTGTTTAGCATGTATATGTTTTAACGAAAAGTGAGTACGTGATCTTTTTAGGTCATGACTCTTAAAAATTTCGATACAGTACGTCGTTGAAATTTTTGTGAAGTTGCCAGCGTTTTAGAATGGATGTTAAACGCGCATTGTTGTGTATTGTTAAAATGCTGCTGTAAGAGGTGATTAGCCTTTAGCAGCTTTTTTTTTGGTTGATTGCAATAACTCACAAATTTGGGAGATGAGACACTAGGAGGTCCTTTTCTCTGGGGAGTCTTGAACAGACAAGTGTTTATCCTTACAGGATTTATTGGGACACCGGTGCTCCGAGGTCAAAGGTCACTTGCTAACACGGTCCTATCACACAATCTCATGATTCTCACTCAAGACGAGATCTCGCCTCAGGGAATCAAGAATTGAAAAAATGAGAATCATAACCCTCAATTACAAGTGTGAACAGTACACTTAAAACTAATAACAATTTATACTTTTTTGAAAGTTTCAGTAAAATGGAAATTGAAGCACTGTAAATGATATTAAAAACCGGAAAACTTTATTTTAAACAAAATTAAAAGTTTTGTGACGAGAAATCAAAGGTAGCAAGCATACCGGGTTATACTAAAGTTAGTGAATGTTAAGATCCCGCGTGTTTAACCAAATTGGCAAGTAGACTGAATTCATCTTGAAAGGTTTTAGGAAATGTAAAGCCCGTATAAAAAGTATGAAGTTTTCTTGCAAAAAATGCAAGTTATATTGAGTTCGTCCTCATCGTCAGGTAATAAATACTACGGGCAATGAATTTGTGCTCTAATTCTTGTCAACTAACCTACTGCTCCTGCTCCGTGACATTAAAAATACAAAATGATTAACCAGAAACATGCACACAACTTTGTGTTTTACTTGTCAAAGGATTTTGATGTCAAAATGTCAAGATTATAATTTGTAACTGAGACTCCAATTTTCGTCTCTCAATTTAATTTGAACAAACATTCATCAAGTGACGGTGAACGCGTCACGATGATACAAATTTGGTTAATTTTAAATTGTGTTTTAATTACATTTGTAAGTGGTAGCAAGTGGCCAATTCCATACTCGTCGTCGTGGTCAGCAGGGTCAGACATAGACATTGATAGCCCAGTTTCCTCCAGAATTGTGACTAGTGTTAAAGAAGACGAAGAAAGTGAAAGTGCAAACTTACAAGACGACGCATTTTCAGGAATAATTAGTAACACTGACTCTTACGCCACTCACATTAAATATCTGTCCAATACAAAAGACGCACTTTATCAAGCGCAGCCTTCGGCGCAGCCTGCGAATAATGATTTCTTGCTGGCAATTGTGAAAGAACTGGTGAAATCTGAACTACAAAAACAAAATTCTAGAAATACAAGTTGTCTTGACACGGTTCCAGGCAAGGTAATGTCTGTTGAAAATGTTAAATGCTGTTTCAAATTCTCAAATTTGCTTCATACCTTAATTTATGAGTTAGGTTTATATCTTAATATAATATTCTGTATTTTATATTATTTTATATTCACCCTAACGCCCGGTACTTACTTACCGTGCTCCGTGCCTTACTGGTGCTTTGCTCTGTTGTTTTTGACAATTTTGCGATACTAACTTCCCTTTGCTTTCCTCTGTGCCTTGTTGCATCATTTCCCC
>JABASK010000062.1:0-38692 GCA_019776465.1 Rambutanura hunanensis | reverse complement strand
TGTTCAAAATTTGGATACCTAGCATTGTGCCTTTATGGATTTGAAGATACCGATTTTAGTACCCTTGACACTAAACTCAGTATCCAGCATAGTCCAGGATACCTAGAATTGTGTCCTTACAAGATTTTTCGAGGCTACCGAGTTTAGTTGCTGTGGGCACTAAACTTGGTATCCTATAGCCTCGGGCGTTTATGGGTACTGAGTTTAGTCGCTTTGGATACCTAGTTTAGTATCTTTGTTGGCTACCGAGTTTAGTATCCTGGATACCGAGCCAGGGGCAGAGGGCATAGTCTGTTAATTATTGTTCAGTTAAGTTAGTAATCTCCATGTTTTTCAGGCTCTCGCCTGTTTGACACTACCGTCTCACATCAACGATGGTTTTAAAACCCCAGCAATTGATCCAACATCAAATGGGAGTGTTGACAACTTTATCAATTTAGCTTTGGGTGGTAAGTTGACCTCTATTATTCTTTGACCTTTTGAGGACCTACATTTGTAAACTCTCTTTAGGACTTACAAACTGGGACGGTCAATACTTTTTGCACGTAGCAGCTGAAGGCTACACACACGAAAATACAATGGCTTTCTTCCCGTTGTTCCCAGTTTCTGTCGGATTCCTGTCCAAAGCTCTGCATATCATATTTTTTCCAATCTTGTCATTTCATTCACTAACTCTTGTCATCGGAGTGATTTTCAATATTTGGTGTTTTCAAAATGCTGCTGTAGCTCTCAGCGGATTGGTTCAAATCAAATTGGGCAACAAATCCAACTCCGTCTTGCCCACCGTAATTTTTCTCTTTTGCTACAATCCAGCATCGATCTTCTTTTCAGCCTTCTACTCCGAAAGTCTCTTTGCCTGGTTAACTTTTAGCTGTATTCTGGAACTGTACAAAAGGTAAGCATTTAAACACAGGTCTATTTCACACTAAATTAACGTCAACTTAACCAATTGAGATCGAATAACCTTCCAGGAACCTGGAGCGATCTATTTTCTATGCGACATTAGCATCAGTGTGTCGTTCTAATGGTCTTTTGAACTTTGGCCTTATTGGTATTGCTGCGTTAACTCAAATCGCTACAGAAGTTAAGACTCTTGGACCACCAGAAGGAAAGTTTAGTCTTCCAGAACATTGGTATAAAAAACATGTTGTAGCTTTGAGGAGAATCGTGCGAATTGGGTTCATGGGACTCGTCGGAATTTCGCCCTTCATTTGTTTTCAAGTAAGACGATTCACGTTCTGTTGAAACTGTAACTGTTTTGACGCATTCTATTTTTTCACAGATTTATTGCGTACTTCGATTTTGTAACAATGAGCAACGTTATGACATTCCGGAATTTTGTCGTTATGACACACTGCCGTACACCTATATCCAAAAAACGAATTGGAACGTGGGATTTCTCCAGTAAGGCAAACCTTGTTAGCTAAATAGAACAGATTTCGAACAATTTCGCATCTAAAATTCTTATCTTTTTTTTTCTTTTTATAGATATTTCGAAATCAAGCAAATTCCAAATTTTGTTTTAGCAGCGCCAGTTTTGCTCACGTTGGGAACTGGAGCACGACGTCACGCCAAAATCCAGGTTAATTCCCTGGCACTTTGTATAATTGATAAGAAATTGTATTGAATTGAAATTGAATCATATACAATTTTACAGAAAATTGAACTACTTGAAAAATTGAAACGCCCACGTCAAGATTTCTATACGGAAGTACTTGAATTGGCCTTAGCCTGGCACAGTCTCTTTCTTACTGCCTTTTGCCTCTTCTGTATTCACGTCCAAGTAAAACTTGATTCAAATTCATGTTATTTTTTTTGGTTCATGACTAAAGTTTTTGTAAAATTATAATTTTTTGGAAAGGTTTCTACTCGAATGATCATGTCATCATGTCCATTGATTTATCTGTACATAGCCGCATGGCTAAACGATGAACGTGCCTTGTTTCTTCGTCGGCTAATTTCCTGGACACCAGTAACAACTTTTGTGCAATGCTGGTTTTCGATGTACTTTCTAGTCGGTACGGTCGGATTTTCCTTGGGTTATCCATGGACATAAGGTTATACGTTAGAATTAATGGTTATCTAAATGAACTGCGTGTTAAACGTGACTGAATTAAGAACGTTTATGAAATTGATTTCCTTATAATTTTGAATTCTAACAAGTTTGTAACTTCTAATTAGTTGTTTTGACTTAATAATAATTTCTTTTTCACAATATTATTCAATTTTTCCACTTCATTTTTTTGGGTCATTTTTGCTTGTACTGCTTTTTTGTTTTTTAAAGTTCTTTTTGAATATTTCTATTGGTTCTCATTTTTTTGCGTCGACTAGGCTGCACCTTATTAACAACTTCCATTGACCCAAATTCTGGAGGAGGAGTTCTGCACAATTTACACGATTTTTTGCATTTACTTAACATATACTTTGGATTTAAAGTGCATTCTCCACGAGCAGCCCAAGCTTGACAGTGTTCGTGCTTGTCTTCACAGCCTACTGCAGCATCTGCATTGAAAACATACCTGATTCAGTAACTAATGCTTTTTACTTAATTATTTTCGTTGTCAAATTAAATTTTTTTTTAATTTACCAGTAATAACACTCGGGTCACGTGCACAAGTAGCGCACGACGCCGGGCAGTACGTCTGCATATAGTCAGGGTTCTTGAGGCACTCGCCCAATTGTGCCCAGACTGGGCAATTTGTATTCACATCAGCACAAGGCGTATCTACAATTTTTGATTAAAATTTAATTCAAAAGTGTATTTCTCAAATTTTTAATTTTTAAGACTTCGAATTACCACAACGATCACACGATTTCTTGCAATTGATCAACATCCAACTAGGATTGTTCTTACACTCGCCACGTGCTGACCAGGCAGTACAATATTTATGCGAATCGAGGCATCTAGACGACGATCCTACTCCTTCACCTTTTAAAATGAGACACTTTACCGTTTAGTATAAAATTACTAATTTTAATTAACTAACTTACTTATTATTTGCAAAGTTACGCAATACTTTTTTTTCCTTTTATTACCTGTCGTTGCTGGAGGAGGCTTAGTAGGCGTTGGCGTGACTTCGCTGTTCCCACTGGGCGTTCCTTGTCCATGACAATTGTACAGTCGATTGATCTTAGCAATGTCGTTCTAGTCAAAAGTTATTGTATCAGAAGAGATCAAAGGTCAACGCTTATGACGCCAAGTGACGACGAGATTTGGTCACTTACTTGTGAAAACGAAACGCGTTGTCCCATTTTATCATTTGGGATTTTAGGAACAATTGATGGGTATCGTTTGTCTTTGGCAAAAGCATAAGGACCGTAGTGTAAAATGGACGAGGTGTCATAACTCACGCCCAAATTTTGAATTGTGTTCCAATTATATTTTTGAAAATTGAATTCCATGTCTATTCAGAAAAAAAGGCCATGAAATTTGTAACAAGCACCAGGTGTTACCAACTGGCTCAAATCGTTTTTGTTCTTACTAGGTTGTAAGTTTTGGTATTGAACAGTCACGTGGTCATCCCTATCCCACCGTGACTGCTCGTGCCAAAATCCAACAGCATGCATTAGTTCATGCATAGCAATACCCGGGTAGATACACCCGTTTCCAAGAATAACAGGTTGGGCTCCACCGGTTCGACCGACATGGCTACTACACCCAGTACCTTTGGTGATATGAATGTAGTCACTTTCTGTAGTACGAGGTTTGAAAACAATACAAGTTGAACGCTGATATTCTAAAAAGGCTCGAGCAATTGTACTTCTTTCAACAGGATCTAGATCCGTACAAAAATCAATAAATTTTGATTAAAAAAAAAAAATTTTTTTTTTAAATGATTTTGTTGCAAATTTTAAAAATTTGCCAATTTACCAAATTGTGCTGCAATAAAGTATGGAATTACTGCTCCTGGCCATTTCTGACTTTCCTTGATAATCCCATTTTTTAAGCTATCATCCTCAATGTCGTCCATGTCAGTTACATTCTTCATCAATGCCTTGTGACTTTTACCTTTTTCAGTCAAAATGATGTCACCCTCAAAAAGACCCGCCAATTCGATTGGATCTTTACTAAAGATTGCAACTGGTGGCGGAATGTTCACTGTAACAAATGAGTAAGAAGCATACAAATTTTTGGTCTTAAATTTTTTAAAAATCGCTGGAAATCGCTTGACGCTTACGTAATAGTTCAGCATTCTGGTAGTCAATTGGAGAGAACTACAAAGCAGTGGTAAGTGTTACTAGACGCGGAATGTATAAATACAAAAAGTAATTAATATCATGTCATTTAGTTCACTTACGGGTTCACCAGGGACATGTTCTGCCATCTAAAATGTTTAAAATTTACAAGTTAATTGCTTCTTCATTTTACCTAAAGGTTGTAAACCGTTGATTTGTTTGTAATCACTTACGTCAAATTGTGGTTTAGACCAATTCGGAGTGTTACCACTATTTTCTGGGTGACAATTAATTTCCTTCCCAGAAGTTGTGAGTAAGAGAAAGAACCAAAAATAATTCAAGTTCATGATACAATTTGGAAAAACTTTCTGAAACCTTTGGATTCAATTTGGTTCGTATTAAGTAAATCACATTTACTTGGGTTGACATTGACAGCAACTATTTCCTCAATTCATATTTATAAGCGCTAGTACTCAAGGGTAGAATTTCCAAAATTTCGATAGAATCAAGAGAAACAATGACAATGACATTGACGCCTGTTATTTTGATGCTAATGTACTCGAACTCTTGATTTTTTGACGAAAAAGATTATTAGATTCAAAATCATGTGTCCAAGGTTCATTCACACTTGTGCGAATTCTTTCATATCACCAATTAACTAATAATAAGTTTTTTCTTTAGATTTTAGTTGTAATTCTGAACAAAAATGTTTTCGCAATGTTGATTTCTTAATGACACGTTTCTGTTTGGGTTGACGTTAGCTGCATTACAAAAATTGAAACATGTTTTTTCCTTTGAAACGACTCGTAAATGCTAAAGCATTATGATAATATTGCAGTGTAATAATGAAATTTAACTTTTAGCGGGTCAAAGTTCAACTGACCTTACCAAAATCGTTAACAGAAAAAGCTACTCATGTACTAAAATTAAGCTACTTTTCATGTCAAAATTTTGGGAACCATTTTCATTGAAACCTACGCAGTTCGAAACAAACAAGAAAGAGGTTATTTGCGAAATTACCCGCTCACGTCTGAACATTCGTAATTTGCACTAAAAAATGAATGTAACGTTTCAGGAAACCCTTACTTTTGCTGTTGGTTTAAAGTTCTAAGTTTTGAAAAGTTAAATTATGCAAAACAAAAACGTTCAATTATTGGAAGACACGCGCCGAACAAATTGAACGCATTTGGGATTTTAACCCTCAGTTAGAAAGGTACAAGGTCAAAAGGTCACACTACCATTTTCATTTCATTTTATTTAAAATTTTGAGCTATAGCTTAAAGTTATCTAGTGACGTATTGCCCCAAATGACCGTTTTAAGTAACCTGCCTCCGTATCGATGTTAATTTTTTATGGTAATATAACCTATAATAAAATAATATAATATTATAATATGATTAAGTTTATATTATTTCACGTGCTGTTAGATGATCGTTACTCTATTCCTGAAGGCTCTTACCTTATTCCAGACTAGTTCTGAAATCAAGGTCAAAATGCAAATAATAATCAATGCTCCAGAAATGATGTAAATACCAAGAAGGAGGTTACTTTCCAAGGTCAACTTCTCAACTTGATTAATTGGTAAGTTTCGATTTGCTACAAATCCTTTAACTTTTTCTCTTCGTTTTGAAGATTCTGTTTTGGCGCCAAAATGCAAAAAATTAAAAATTCCAGAATGAATAATTGATTGGAATTGAGCATGGATCAAGTTGAGTCGATCAAAGATCAAGGGTCCGATTTCCCAATAAGGACTAATAGGTAAGTACTTGTCACGTCCAAAATATAAGTTTTTCGCAAGTTCCGGAAATACTTCGGTAGCTTGTAGATACGTCTCATCAATAGCCAATTGAGCATCGACATAAATGCTGTCATTACACTGAAGTAGCTCGGTTACTAAAGGACTTGGTAGTGTATTAGAGTTAATGATAAATTTAACATTGTCATACAGTTTTGACAGTTTGTACTTATGTTCATTAAGTAACCTGAAGTCGGTAATACCTAACATTAACAAAATACCTTGAATCATTCCATACCTTCCATGACCCGCGGCTGATTCATGCGCCCTCTGCCAAGTCCAGGGATACCGGTTCTCTTCCTTTGAATACAAACGTTTCTCTCCCATTGCTGAATTCCAAACGATTGGAACTAAAAGACTAAAATTTTTGTCAAGTGACTCGTTGACCTTTGTCAGTTGCGTGCGCGGGAATGGTGAAGTCATGGTTGTTGTGAGTTCACCGCGATACAAGTTGCTTAAAATGACACCCATTAGTAAAGTCGACCCGAGAAAAATTCGAAATCCTCTCAATTTTTCAAGTTTGCTACTTATGGTTAAATCTTGTTCCAAGAGAAGTTTTAGTAAAAACAAGAAATAATGATCACGGATTTTGGCCAACTGAAAGGTGACGAGTAAGTAAAGGGAAATGACCCCAAAACTTGGAACGGCTACAACCCAGAAGTCAATAGCAAATGGTTTAACAAACGCAAGAAAGGTCACGTAAGACTCTGACCCAGCACATGTTAAAAAATTCAAGCTCTGCGACTCCAACAAATGGAGCGACGAATATTCAACAGGTCGCATCCACTTAGCAGTTCCGGCCGTCAGGATTAATTGTGGAGTGACCGTGACCGATTTCATCTGCGCTTCATTCATAAATATGACCGGAACTCCTGGTAAGTTGTAACCAGTTTTGCAAAGTATTTCATACTTAAGACCAGCCAGCGTTGTGTTTGATGAAAGTATTGTAGCTGCCATTACATACTTTGGTATTGCATCATATACTTGCGGCCAAGTCAGGTCATGTGGCTTAAAAAATTGTTCTTTTTGTCCGCGAAATATAGCCGTGCTGGAAAGCACACGTATATTCAGATTAAGTAGAAAAGACCATGCCATTGGACAGGCATTGATGACCTGAAACTTATTCAAATCATCAAGAAATTGTAGTAGAGGAAATGACCTGAAAATATTGATACCCATGGCCTTTCCGGTTACGACCGATGAACCACAAGGCATGTCAATTCTACTACTGACATCAGTTACGCTACTCTTCGTCATTTCAAAGTGGTAGATAGGTATGTTATGAAATGTAAAGCCACTACTTCCTGGAGACTTGCAGTTGAATGGTTGATATAAGAAGGAACGCACGTTAGGTGCCGGTGCGTCCGTGAGCCAAATAATCAGTGTGTGTCGTCCATAACAAATTGTTGATAAATTGGTCGTGTCACAATGGATTAACCAATTGAACTTACGTAGGGTAGTGCAATATTCTTCTGCGGTTGCGCCTTCGCTTAGAATATAAACGAGCTGACAAGTTTCTTTACGTTGACGCCAACGGTTTTGTAGAGATTCAAGCACGTTGGTGGTCATTGACCTCTCGACTTTTACGACTGGGACGTTTTCATTTGATCTTGACATGATTGATGACAAAGACAATACATTCTCTTCGGTATTCTCAAAGTTCTGGACTAACACAACATTACAGTGGAGAAAGTCATTTGACCTGCGAGAATATCGGCCGCGCTTGACCTCGCCAGAATTGGCCAACGTCAGCGGGAAGACCATTATTGCAAAAAGTAGTGCTAAAATTCTGCGGGTCATTTTCGCAAAAACTTTAAAAAAGCTTGCAAATTTGAAAAATAAGTTGTAAATGCTGGAATTATAGTTTCGCACGTTGACTCCTCAAGGAAGGTTAGGTTTGAATTAAAGTCGTGGGTATTGATACTTGGCAGAAATATACTTCGTGGAGCGGAAACCGTAGAAAATTGCAAATTTAGTTTAAATGTGCGGGTTTTTGTTGTAACAGGAATGACGTGCTAGGATACGACTATTGGCAAAGGAAGTGTCCAATTAGAAGACACGCACTGACGATTATATTTTCTAAAATTTAGCAATTTGCGAACTAAGTAATTCATTCATCTTTGACACTTCTATAGAAGAAGAGGTGTGGGCGGACTTATGTTGTTCATTTGTCGTGTATCGCTTGGTAACAAGCTGAACTTAACCTAATATTCTGTGCTATAGACGATGAGGTCAAAAGGTTACGTCGAATGTTGCCGAATATTCAAAATTTTGAGTTTTTTCTATCAGTTTTAAATATGAATTTAACACGTGGAAAATTTTTAGTTATAGTGAATTATATTGAAAAAAAATTGATTCATATCAATTACGCGTTTATTTCGGTTGATTTGATTGACATACTTGACACGATTCTGGACAGTAGAGGTTCATGTATTCGAAGTGATCAGCACAAGCCCCGTTGGCAGCCCAGGTTGAGCATTCGGCCTTCATGTCTTGACACGGATTACCTAAATTTTTTTTTAAAAATTCAAATTCAAATTAAAAATTTTGAAGTTTTTCATAATAAAAAACATGGGAAGAAATTTGTAATTAATTGTAATTTACCACAAGTATTACAAGTTTTTCGACAAGTTACTTTGAACCAAGCGTTTTCGTCACAATTTGTCATAGAATGAAATTCGGTACAATCTTCATGAAAGTCTTGACAATTATTAGAATGATAAAAATCTGAAACTTTTTTTTAAAAAATAATTTAGTTTTGAATAAAATATGTGGCAAAAAAAAAGTTGTCAATATTTTTATAATTTTCTATAAGTTACATTTTTTTGCTTACCAAGTCGTTTGTCTAGAATTTCCTCCGAAGTGACGTCAGCAAATCGGAAAATTTTGCCTGGATATTTTTTCTTTTGTGACCCACCATTGCACTTGTACATTCTGTTAATTCTCAAGCTATCAGACTATAAAGTTCGAAATTTTATCAAAAATTTTGAAAAAAAAAAAAAATTTAGATAAATAACTTGACTTTTTTTTCTAAAAGTTCATTGACCTTCGACAAAACTTTTGCTTTTCCCATGTTTTCATTCGGTTTTCTCGGTTCGAGTACTATAAGTTTCTCGGGGTCACGTGAGAAAGCCCATTTGTCGTAGTGCATAATAGAATCCGTATCGTACTCAACTCCAAACGCGTTAATTTGACGCGCACTCATTTTGTCAAAATTAAATCGATTCTCTAAAAAACAAAAAGTAACACAAAAGTCAATAATTTTTTTTTATAAAACTGGCAAAACAATTCATGCATTTTTGTATTGCACTGTTTTTTTTTTCAAAATTACTCATTTCTCACCTGGCTTAACATTATTTAAGTAAACTTTCACATAATTGTCACGATCCGGTCGATTTTGTTCATGCCAAAATCCAACAGCATGATTTAGTTCATGAATTGCTGTATCTGTCGACTCACATCCAGGACCCAAGGTCAGTTGTTGTACACCACCGATTCTACCCGCTTCACTGTCACATCCACTTCCGTTAACCATACTAACATAGTCAATCTGCGTACTTCGTGGAATAAACCGAATACAAGTTGTCGCATGAAAATTTTCAAAAGCTTTGGCAATTTGCTGACGGTGTTGCGGTGCTTAAATTAATTACAATTTAAAAAAATATTTTTTTTGTTTCGTTTTTTTTTTTTTTTTTTTTTTTTTGAAAAAATAATATAATTTTTGAAGTTTACTAAATTTTGATGTGATGATGTACGGAATTTGAACGTATTCACCAATTTTAGGCCAACGCTTCCGTTCGTCAACGAGTCCATTTCGAGTGATTTGTTCCTTACGCTGCGTCGCTTCTTGAAAACTTTTGCGATAACGAACTTCGTTTTTGTAAAAATCCGGATCCTTCTGGTTTTGGCCAGGTACTACATAAAAGCGATAAGCGAAATTTTTTTTTTTTAACTATTTTTAAAAAAAAAAATGACAAAAATTTTGAGCCAATAAATTCTGACCAATTAGTTTGCTCTCTTCGAATTCGCTAGGGTTTAACGGTTCAGCTGGTATGGAATTATCGTCATTCGAATCTAAAATCTTATTGAGTTCAAAAGTTAATTAGTAGTTTTTTAAAAAAACAGCAAGTTAATTGTTTATGAAAAAAAATACCTTTTCAAAAACCGGAACAGCGGTGACACCTCCTTCAAACTGAATCATTGCGAAGACTACAAAGATTAGTTTAAAATTTTGCACCATTCTAACTAAGGTTTATCTGTTTCTAAATAAGGTTTGTTTTACGTAACGTTTCTTTTGCTTCCAGAATTTTACTAAATTTTACACCATTAACAATTTGAAAATTAGACCATTTTTTTGACGAGAAAAGATTTGATGCTAATGAAATTCCTGCTCTACTTTTCAATAGACCCAAAAGTGTCTAATAAAAATTCAGCCCTTTTATAGCACCAGGTTAACAAAGGTTGACCTCTGCTCTGCTGTCAAATTTTCAAGGTCAAATTTCAGTCTTTCGTATAATTCTTTACTAAATATTAAATACTAAGAGAGGAATAGACGACGATAAACAAAATTCGGTAATCACCGGTTGAATATCATGCAATTGATAATCGTAATAAATAGAATTGATGTTGATATGAAATGTAGTTCAGATCCTGAACTTGAATCTGCAGTACTTTCAATATGAGTTGGGCTTTCAGTACTGGTAGTTGTAGTTGTCGTAGTAGTGGTCCTAGTGCCGTTGTGCAACGGGTCGGAAACACTTCTTGGGTCTAACTCGCCATGGGCATGACCTTTGACACCTGGGTCATTTGTAGGCTCAGCAATTATAACTACGACATCTTCCTCATCTGGAACAAATTCACTTGACTTGACCGTTGCGTTGGTACTGATAGTGTCGTTCGTCACGGTCTCATTTCCATGATGTACTCCATCTCCTTCAGTTGATCTAGTATGAATGTCGACCGCCCCGTTGGTACTGATCGAATCGTTATTCAGTTTCTTGTTTCCATAGTGACGATCCTCTTCTTCAATGGATCTTGCATGAATGTCGTCCATTCCGCCGTTCGAATCACCAGAGGACGATGGTGAAGTTTTCAACTGTTGAAGGTTCACCACTAGGACGTCTTGGAGGGCTCCTGCTTGGTCAGTCGTGAGACCGCGACTACCGTGGTCCCGAATTTCTTTGGCAGTTTCATAAGTTAAGTGCACTAAGTGATCAGGCGTTAGGGCTTGGAGCTGGACAGGTGAAAATGCCTTGGCAGAACGAGGTTGAAGACCTTCCATGGCCAAAGGGGAGATTGACCCAAGCGCTGCAGGGGTCAAACCTACAAAACGAAAAAGTACCGATTACGGTACAGACCGTCGTCTACCACATCCCTCCCCCCCGCCTTGAATTTTATGTCCCACCTACCTGCCACCATGACTCCGATAGTATTGACATCGTCAACACTCCATGTCTCAGGAGCACCATAGTTGTTACTCTGCACAGCGTAGTTTGCCAAAATTGACAACGTCTCAGCGTCACACCCTTGTAACCTTCCAAGCATTGTACTCACTTCCATGAAAACTTCCGGAACAGAATCTAAAATTGTTTTAAGATTCGTTTCGTCCAATCCACAAAGAATATTTCCAAGTGCCCACATGGTGGTACTGACAGAAGCCAGGTTCCTCTTGCCACCTTCTGGATTAGCAAGGTTGTTGTCACGACTGAACTTGTGCCCAATGACTTTGAGCTACAAAACAAATTTTGAAAATTTTAAATTGAAAAATTGGGTTAAAACATGACCTCGTTGTGAACGTTCGTACCATATCAGCGTTTGAAATTTGTGTTCCAAGAATTGACACCGTGTCCAAGTTGGCTGGTATGGCTAAATTTATCGCGGAAATGTCAAACGGGTGAAACCTGCTACGTCCTCCAGCATCCGTAGCGCTGAAAACACCAGTACCCTTGCTCGCTTCACCAGCTACAGAGAGACCACTTACTAACGACCCGAGTTCAATAAGATTCAGCGTCGTGAGCGTGTCCGTCGTTAAATTTAACTTTTGTTTGTACGTTAACAACAGGTCACGCTTCATTCCTTCTCCCCAGTCGATAAATCCAATTGCTTCAATGCAGTCCCTCAATTCGCTTGGATCCAAAGAAGCAAAATCGTTTAAGGTCAGTCCTATCGCTGCTGGTCCAGCGGCTTTGATTCCAAGACAAGACAACTGCATCAAAATTGAACGTTAATTAACTTTAGTTAATTCAAAATTAATTTAAATTGAACTAAATTCACCTTGATTTCAAAATCTGATGGAAGTGAGCGTGCATGCTGACTCGTCGTGGTTCCACTTTTCGGTGCTGTTGAGCTACTATGTGCATTATGTTGGTGCGCAGGCGTCGGGACTTGAGTTGCACTTTGATGTTGAAGTGGCTGATTACTTGGAATTGTTGTTTGCAACTGCTGGTGGTTCGAAGCTGGTTGCTGAAGGTTGCTAGTTGGTGGAATTTGGGGTTGCTGTGGATTCGTCTGGAACTGTTGTTGCTGCTGCATAGGAAATTGTTGCTGTTGTACAGGAAACTGTTGCTGTTGCTTAGGAAGTTGTTGCTGTTGTACAGGAAACTGTTGCTGTTGCATAGGAAATTGTTGCTGTTGTACAGGAAACTGTTGCTGTTGCATAGGGAATTGTTGCTGTTGTACAGGAAACTGTTGCTGTTGCATAGGGAATTGTTGCTGTTGTACAGGAAACTGTTGCTGTTGCATAGGAAATTGTTGCTGTTGTACAGGAAATTGTCGATTCTGAGACGGAATCCTTGGTTGCATCGGCGCAGTACGTCCTAGCTGAGAAGCCATAGTTTGTGGCAGTCTAGGCTGGAACGCTGCCGGATTTTGACCCTGTGGCGGACCGTTTGCCGAAGGTGGCATGACTCGACCGGATGGTGGGACCATCGGTGGGACTTGACGTCTCTCTCGTGGCATATTGTTCGCTCTTGAATACCTTTCTTGTTGAAACATAATGTCTCGGCTGGACAGAAGATGATGATGATGGTCATCTTCGTTGAATTCCGTTACATCTCTCGCAACTCTCCGAGCATTCATTTTGCGTTCTGTTTTTTGAATAAAGTTAACCATGAGTTCAGCTCCGAGAACGTACTTTCGCATAAGGGCCTTGAACGAATTGACAATTCCTGTAGAATTTTGCAATAAGTTAGTACAAGCACGAGCAAATGGCATTGGTTCAACTCTTCCAGGACCATGAATGGGAAAGTTCAGTCCAGAATTTTCCAGGAGGGGACTAATTCTTCGTCCAATTTCAATCACTGACAATTTCTCAATATCGTCGACACTCAGGGCTACTAACATGTCACCAATAACTGTCAAATCCTGTCCAGTCCAACTGGATGGATCTGTTCCAAAAACTTTCTTAAGCACAATAGTCCATCGTCCTTGACTAGCCTCGTCGAGACAACACGCTTTGGTACCCGGAGCTGCTTTAAACTCAAGCATTTGACGAATAGATTCTTTGGTAGAATTTCCATTAAGAAGATCAGCATAACAAAAGAGACTTCCTAACTTGAGCAATTGTTGAGTTCCTGGAAGGTTTGGTGATCCGTTCGGGTCAAAGGAAGTTGACAGATCGTTGAGTAAGAGATTTGCAAATTTCCCAAGTTTTCCTATAGGAATGAGGTGCAAAAGGTCAAAGTTTTCTAGATGTCCAATTTCAACTAGGATTTCGCGTCGTAATTCTGCTGGGAGATTGGTCAAGTCTTCGATCGGAATGCCGCTAAGAATCTCACCTAGAAATGTTCAAAAAAAAGTTTTAAAATTCAAAATTTTTCAACAATACCAAAAAAAATAATTTTTTTTTAAATTGAATTTGTACCTTGATTTCCAGACACTTACCTCCGACCGCTTCAATTTCCTCCAGACTCAATCGACTCAAGACATTGACCCCGTTATCTTCAGGTTTAGTTGCAAGATGAGATAAAAGTCCATCCAGGACACAATTCCTGATATTGATAGGAAAGTTGAGATTGTTGACTTGTTTTCTATTTGCATACAACTGCGTTCTAAACATTTGGATAAACGGGACAAGTTCGTCATGTCGTAGGGTTTTAATTTGCTGGCAGGTAATACCCATTAGAGTCAACGCCGTGAGCTCACCTCGTCCACGAAGTTGTTGGATACTCAAGGGATTACCTCCAAGTTGACTTTTGAGCATCGTTGATAAGAATGAAGGTGGAAGGAGTCTGACCTTGAGAATGTTAATATCCCATCGACTTGCCGTAAAATCTTGAATGGCTTGGAGGAATACTGGCATATTTGACTCTAATATACGTGAATTGTAAAAGGAGACAAGTTCCCATGGAGCTTCTGATCCAAGAATCATGGTAAAAGCCCCGGGGTCTTTGAACTGCCGTTTCATTCTTCTTGCTAGCATTGACTTTTGTGACGGAAGCATTCCAGAAGATTGGGTCACTAGGACTCGTAGGATTTGTGCACTTAAATTACTCCGCAGAGCATCGGCCATTCGGGGAGATGGAAGTCCCTTTAGAAGATTTGGTTGTAGCGCTAATAAAAAGTCAAAATGGTCACGTTCTGGAATTGTAATCAGGATATCAGCCATGATTTCCCAAGTACGGAACATCGTGAGTCCTTGAAGGTTGACCTGTGACCCGAGATTGACCAGGGAAGACAATGGAATAGGAAGTCGAACCTGAGAATTTGTAAAACTACTACCATTTGGAAATCCAGAAGGTAATTCTGAGGGAATTGACAATGAATCAGTTGGCGGTTGCAGTGGAAATCGAGAAGGTACTGGAGCTCCCGGTGGGGTGAAAGGTGGTGGCACTACAAAGGGTGGAAATTGACCTTGGGGTGGTTGACCTTGACCAGGTGGCACTTGTGAATTCGGACCTTGAACTTGTTGGAACGGTGGGCCTTGGCCTGGTTGTCCTTGAAATTGTGGAAACGGTGGTCCTTGACCTGGTTGTCCTTGCAATTGTGGAAACGGTGGTCCTTGACCTGGTTGTCCTTGAACTTGTTGGAACGGTGGCCCTTGACCTGGTTGAAATGGTGGCCGTTGACCTACTTGCCCTTGAACTGGCTGAAATGGTGGCCCTTGACCAGGTTGAATCGGTGGCCTCTGTCCTTGTTGACCCAGACACAAAAGGGGCAAAATGAGAAAAATAAGCCAGGCATGACCGGAGGCTAAGGCCATGGTAGCTACCGAGATTAAACGCTCACTCGAGAACTTTCTGGAGGAATGACAAGCTCTATGGACAAGGACAGCCTGGACGGAACTGAGGGCTCATGCATGCAGACACGAAAAAAAAATAAGAAAACGCTAAAAAGTGACGACCAATGATTGGTTTCGTTCGCATCAATTACAGACAGTTACAACAACTTACGTGATAATTCAACACCTTCTCTTTATCCATAAAATGGAACGACTAAAGGAAAGAATAAACTTTTAATGTTGTTAGCATATTTTTGTCAAAAATTGATTTTTTTAAAAAAATCTATTTTTCAAAGTAAACAAAACTTTTTACAAAGGTCAAAGGTCATTTTAAATTTAAACATTTGCTCCTATTTTCTTGTTTTTCAGCTACTTTTCCTCCGAAGAGGAAAACAAGATAAATTATATTGTGTCTCTTCAATTACAAACTTTTCCCCCATCATTTTAATTAATTGTAAGTGACAATTATCATTTTCTCTCAAGTGGAAAGATTAAGGCTCTCTATACCAAAGAGCACTTAAACCAATTAAAAAGGACTTAAGGAAGTAAACTCCTAGGAATTTCTAGCCCTCCTAAACTTTTACATTTGTATCCTCTCCATTTATTTTATTCCTTGAATTCTCTCTTTTATTTTTAGACAGTTTTCTAGAGAAAAAGAGGCGTGTTCATAGTTTTCTCGCGTCTAAGTGTATTGTCTTAACTCGAGGTCAATCTGACCACACTTGGTCAACCTAAACAAGATAAGGATCCAATTAGACCGAGAAAAGGTAAAAGACCTGTCAAGGTCAATTAGACCCAAAAGTATTTCCTGTCATCTAACAAAAATGAATTATATTTTCCCAAGGGAAATCGTTCTAATAGAAAATAGTCAAAAAGTCCCGCTCAATGAATTTTTCAAAAAAAAAAATCCAAATCGACGAGTGCGCAAAAAAAACAGTTTTTGCAAAATTCATTCATTCGGCTCAAAATCAATCAATTAAAAGCGTATCAGTACATCATCTGCCATTGACATTCGTCTTCTGTTGGAAAGCAAGTGCCGTTATTTTTCAAAATGAAACGAAAAAGAAAATTGCGGAAATTAACGAAATTCTATTGCTCTTTTTTTTTTTTATAAAAAAAAGCGTCACTTTGCAAAAATTCAATAGGTTAATTAAGTTCGTGGAAAAGGTGTGTCCTTTGGAAAAGGAAGTACAAAGTCCTTGCACTTGACATCTAAATTTTTTTGGGTGTAAACGCCCGAGAAATTTACTTCTTTTTAAAATGTTTTAGTCAAAATCAAATTAAATTTGTGAAGGACTCGTCGGTTTCCTGGAAGGTCTTATAGAGAACGTCGATGAACTTTCAACTTCCGCCCTGTGATAACTTAATTTTCTTTATCACGCAATTTTCAAGTGCGGAATGATGTTCTTTAACTTAATAAACTACACTAAACCACTGAAATTACTCAGCTTCACTCCGTGATCATCTCATTTTATTAAAAAGTTTTGAAATTTTTAACTTTTTTCAAATGAAAAGACAAAGTTTTCATTTCCTATGGGAAGATCAAAAAAAAAAATTGCGAATCCATTTTTAAAAAAAAAAAAAAAACTTGACTTGTGAAAACGAGAGCCGTTGACCTCTTACCGCAGATAAGGGTCTATTAATGGTTACTTTGTGTTCTAAAAGGTCACAAATCACAGGAAATGTGAAGGCGGGCACTTAAAATTGTCTTTTCCTATTTCTGTCTAACTGAATAAAAATAAAAGCAGTTAGCATTCTATTTTTAGAAATTTTTTCTCGTTCTTTAATGTAATTGATCATTCTGATTTTTCCTGATTACTCTAATTGCAAAAAAAAGTATTTAACACAAAAGTTAATTTTACCAGAATCTTACCATTAGTAAGAAGTTACTTGTTTCCGCAAATTTATTTTCATAATTTTTACCTTCCTCTTCTTTCCAAAAAAAAAATTGAATTTTGCCAAATATTTCGTACACCTTTCTTGTCCCCTTCTCCTCATACAAAAAAAAATGTCCATTTCTTTTATTTGCTACAAGTAAAGGTTTTGGTTCGATTACTCCAGAATTGAAGCACTTTGTGTCCAAAACTTCTTAGAAGTATCCAATCCAATTTGACGAGAATACGTATGGGTATGAATTTTTGTCTGTTGTCAACTCTACCAAAGCATAAGCCAAGGTGATTGAAGTGGTGGACACAGAAAAATGGAATTTGCTTTATGAGATTTCTTCTTCACAAAATATTGGATCACCTCTTCTAGTTTTTTTTTTTAAAAAAATGATTTTTTTGAAGAAAAAAATTTTTTTTTTATTTCTTCAAATAACCTAAAAATTTTTTGAGACGTTTCATATTTTGAGCAACAGCTACATTATAAAAGGGTGAAGTTTGAGACTTTTCTTGTGTGTATTTCCAACTTATCAAATCCTTCCTAATGACCTTTTTTCTAAAAAGTGACTCTGGACGTCAAAGTTCAAAAGACTTTCTCTCGGGGATTCGAGAAAATACGCAAAAAAAAAATTCGGAAAATGTTGAGAGCATCTTTATAAATATCACCGTTTTAATGATCATCATGTGAGGAGGCTGGTTTGCTATTAGCTCAATTTGGTGATCCCTCTAGACACTTTTTCTAAAAAAAAGCAATTTTTATGCATATTCCTTCGTTCTTGACAAAAATACGATTTCTCACTTGTTCAATTCTGTGCGAAAAATTAGTTTGGCCCCGGGTTAACCGAATGTTCTGGTTGTAAATTCCAAGTTAAAAAGGAAAAGGCGTAGGTGGCACGACCTAGTCTACCACTTTTACGACCAAACGTAAAGAGCGACATTTTCCTAAGAGACAATGTCGCTTGCAGATGATAGCTACACTCAAGTTAAACCCTGGAGCTACGTCATTCAAATTCCGTTGAATCTGTCATGCTTAGTTTATATTCTAGACTCAAATGAAATTTTTTTTTCAATAAATATCTACCTTTTAGGTTATTTCAATTGTTTCCTTGGTTTTCAGGTTTATTGGAGCAGAGAAAGGGACTTTCTCTTGTCACTCCATCGTTTGCAGGAGTCTAATTACTTTTTCTGATAATAGTTGGAAGTTGGTGGGTTTCGTGGGGGCGTAGACCCACCAAGCTTCGTTGTCTCATACACTTCCTTTCTAGAGCCAAAGGAAAGCTTTCGGTTAAATTTTTTTGCTAGGAGAGCAAATTTAAAAAAAAAATAATTTTTTTTTAAAAAGGAGGAGGTGTTAAAAACTTTATGAAAAACGGACAAAATCTGAAGAGATTCTTCAAACAGTCTCCAAAATTGAACCAGCACGTGGTTCTTACTGCCCGACGTTGTAACTTTTGTTCAAATTGAAAAACAATTTCGAACAAAATTTTGTTTGAACAAGTTAAGCAGCAGATTATTGTATGTATCACTTGAAAAGAGAAAGTTTCCTGCTGAAGTCTCGTCTTGCCCCAAAAATATCAACTTTCCCTGGTTTTTGGTACTTTTTTTTTACACAAGACAAAAATTTTATTAAAAGTAAAATCACGACGCGTGGCCAAAGTTAAACAATCAAGAGTCACGACAACCAGTGTCATCCACTTAAAAACTTCTTAAATATTAATATCTGTCTAATTAATAATCAAAAGAGAAGCAGAGGGTGACACGCACGAGCCTGAACAAATCCCTCTGCTGTATAACACGTAACCAAAATGACGACACTTGACGACGACATTTCAAATAGTTTAAAACTTTCTCTTTTTTTTGAAAAACACCACTAGCGTGTCTCTTTCAAGAATAATTAGTTAAATTTTATCTAACTTTTCAAGTATATACTTAAATACAACTCAAAAAAGTCTTAAGTTTGGAACACGAATTGTAATACTTTCTAGAACTGTTCTAGGAATTGGTAGAATTTCCTTAATTTATATAAATTTATTCTTTACATTTTAAATTAGAAACAAAACGACTAGAAAACGAACAATAGAAATTTTTTTTTTCTCTAAATTTTTAAAAATTCTGGGAAGTTCATATTTCTGGTCCCAGCATCTTTTTTGTATAGGAAATCTACACTTGCCAAAAAAAAAAACTTTCCTAATGTTTTAGAATTTGGCGAATCAAAGACAATTGGCTCATAAAAATGAATGCGAAAATATTGAACATCATTTTTTTTTAAATGAAAAAAAAAAGTTTTTACATTTTAAAAAAACATCAGCATCAGCAGCCAGTATAACTTTCCATCTTACGACACAACTAAAGTGTGGAAGCATCTGCTAAATATAACAATAGTTTTAAAAATGTATATACTCTAGTCAAATTTCTAGCGCTTATTGGAAGATATGCCACTTTTGACCTCGTCTGGGTTGGAACTGATAGGGTTCAAGGGGTCATTTGTCTCGAAGTTAAAAACATATCCAATTTTTTTTTTGCTTTTCCACTACCTAACTTTGGCTCTAATTTTTTCATTTTACACCATACTGTCACTTCGATGTCCTGGAACATAAGAGCAAATCAATTTTTTAGTAAGAGCTCGAGGATTCAATACTTTTGAAGTATCCAGACTTGATTTTTTAGACCGAGAACTGGGCTTAGGGCGTTGACCTTTCGGAATTGGCGGAAGAGACTTGCGCACTCCAGTCACTCGTGTCAAGGCCGAGTGCCCTCCTCCTCCTCCTCCTCCGTTAAGTATGAGGTCAGGAGAGGTCGAAGGTGATGGAGACGTCGTCGTCAACTGAGTAGCAGCATGGACGGTTGTATTAAAATTGTTATTCGTCAGTGATAACGTATGTGACGTCGTTGTCGTGAGCGTCAAAAAAGTACCGTTTCGATGAAAAATAAATTGTTTTCTTTTTCGACCACAGAGTCGACGAAAAGCATTACGAAATTTTGATGACATAATATTGTAGAGAATCGGGTTAAGAGCTGAATTGACATAGGCCATAATTCGAGCAAAATATAAAATTGTGTAGTAAGCATCAGTATGATTTTGAATTAAACTTCCGACATCCGTCACGAGAACTGACAACGTTAAGATTCGAAATGGTAAAAGACATAAGAAAAAAGTAAAAACTACCGTGCCGAGCATAAGAACAACTTGTTTTCGTCCACGATTATTTTCATTTTTGGCATTGAGTGCTGAACGATCTTGAGTTAAGCGTTGGGCAATAATGCCATAGGTCACGACCAGAATGAAGAGTGGAATAAGAAAAAAGATGACAATAGAAAAAACAGTATAGAAATCCGGCCAGAACGAACCCGCTCCAACGATACACTTCGGTTCGAGTACGCCGCTATGCGGATTCGCCAGTTCGTAGTAATGTGTCATGAAGAAAACTGGGCTAGAATAGAAAAAAATCGGTTAAAAATTAGTTATAAACAAAAAAAAACGAAAATATGGGTTAATTTTGAGTAAAAAGCAAAGGAATTTGTGCGAGTGAAAGCATTATTCGTTAACAAAGTTCTGGTAGTGACATAGTTTTGACCTCGAATAAATAAAATGCACCCTGGAGTAAAACAGCATGCCGAGAATATTTCATCAACTTTTTGTTAAATTCAATCCTTTAGAATTCTAGGTAACTGACGGGTATTTTGGTTGAGAAGGAAAACGTAAAATAAGGCGGGTATTAGATTCAATACGCTTTTGTTTTACCTGGTAATGATGCATGCAAGGATCCAAACAATGATGCAGATGTAAACAGCACGAGCTTTTGTACAAACGTAATTGGCTTGAAGAGGTGAGCAGATGGCATAGTACCGCTCGAAGCTAATTGCTAGTATGGTCAAAACAGAAGCGTGGCAGACAGTCAGTTCTAGAACTGGTACAAGGTAACCTGAAATTTTGTACCAAAAAGTGTTCGGGTCAAGTCAATTTTCAAGGTTTTTATCAACTTTGAGTTTAAAGGTCAAAGGGCACGCTATCAACAAGTGAGAAAAGAATGATTCGTGAATGAAAAGAATGCAAAATTTCACCCCTCACCCTAACCGGGGTGAAATTAACTCAATTTTGGAGTTTAGAAGTCAAACGTGTTAACGTTGCGTTTTTTTTTTTTTTTGCAAAGACTCCACAACTTTTTGGCCAGAAACGGACGTGGGATCAAAGGCATAAATTCAATACAGCTTTTCAATACTGGGTATTCTGGAACTTTTTAGTGCTGAGGATTCTGGAACTTTTTTTTTTCTAGAAGAATCCACACACGTGTGGCCCAAGTTGAAGTTTTCGACATGCCCTTGTATTTATTGAAAGTTATTGGGCACTTAGGTTCATCTGACGCCTTACACTGTGTGTGGCTTCGAGTAAAAAGTCCATTTAGACTTTCGTTGTGTTAAGTTGGTAAGTAACTTACATAAAGTTGGGCCGAGCATCCATATTTCGGGGTGATAGATGACCTCGAGTAGGGCTGTTGGAGTGACAAGGACAAGAACTAGAAGGTCAGCGACGCTCAGATTGACTAGAAAAAAGTTAGTAGATGTGCGCATGTCTCGTGAGCAACTGATGACCAGGGCAATCATTGTGTTCCCAACTGTTCCAACGGTGAGAATAATAACGATGAAGATACAAACGGTAACTCGAAGGTAGATGGGCAGGTCATCCGGGTAAGGTTCTATGTAACCTGTGTCATTGTGAAAAACGTAGTGACCCAAGTATGGGTCAAGGTGGATATCAAATTCTGATAAGGTTGAGTCCAGGAATGAAGAGTTGAAACGCATTTCTGTAATTTGCTTTCTAAATTTTATCAAAAAAAAAAGTATTTTTTTTTTAAAAAAAAAAATTTAGTTGAACTTTTTTTTCGAAAAAGTAAACTTATAGTCATTAATCTTTTTACTAACGTTCGCTTTCCTTTGTAAACATTGACACGCTAAAGTTGACATTTTTTTGCAAAAAAAAAAAAAAAACTCTGAACATTTGAATTTTAAATTGAAAAGTGCAACAGGTAAAAGTCTTTTCAAAATTCAATTTGTCACTTCATACGACAGAAACCCTTTGAATTTTGCACTCGAAACCCACAAAAGGCTTAGAGCACGTGTCACTTTTTCACCAAAAAGTGCAAAAGTGCAATTTTTTTGCACAAAAGTACCGCAGTTCCTCAAACACTTGAAATTTCCAGGAAGAAAACTCAAAATCTGTGTCATTTTCCATTGAAAAAAAAACTAGGTTAAATTTTGTATTCTATAAGATTGCTTTTTCATAAAAAAAAAAATTTAAGTCCATTTTTGTTCAACTCTTTTATCTTTTTCTCAAATCTGTCATGTTAAAAAAAAATTAACTGTACTACTTAAAATTGTACGTCATTTCATTAAAAAGTATTTGAATTGTTTTTAATTCCTTACTTCTCTCCTTCACGTGACGCGTTTCGGTTTAACTTCAACCTCTACTTATTCAATGTCACCACAAAATTCAAGAGCGAGAATGACGAAATTAGAGTAAAATGCGTAGGAAGTCGTGCTAATAGAAATTATTCTTAAAGCTATAGAAATGTACCTAATTTCATCAGTTAGAATTCAAGATTTTGTAGATTTGGTTGAAAAGCCTACAAAGCGCATCAAAATGAATTGATCCTTAGTAAGATTACTAACGAAAGAGGGTTTTAGTAAGTCAGACTATGATGATTTGATGATCTTTCCTTTTGTACGTAGTAGAAACTCATTTTCTCAATTAAATTTATCCTATTCTTCAATCCTACGAAGTTGAAATTCGACTCTTTAGGTCACGTTAGTTGAGTCAGAAAAAGATTAAACAAGGCTTGGGCGGGTCTTTTGACCAATCAGAGAAAGTCTCTGAATCTTCCAGGACTTTCTTAGCTTTACCTTTCATTCATTTTCTAATTTATTTACTAAGAAACTCCTCTAGATTCTGAAAGAAAACCAAAAGTCAACAAAAGCACAAAGGTAACTTGACCAAAACGCCTTGGTTATAAAAGGTTTCGGTCAAAGGGCGTATTTAATCGAAAGGCGCACAAAGAGAAAACCGAATTTTTACTAAAATTACCCGGGTTTTATAATATTTTGTCAAATTTTCACTCCCCAACAATTGCTTTGTTATCAAGAAAAAATGTAAACAGGAGAGGAAGAGTAAGAAACGATTTAAATTTTGCCATTTGCAAATTCAACTACGCAATTTGCACATGCAGAGAGTATGACCGTTTAATTTAGCAGCTTGAGAAAACAGAGGGTATTGACAGAGAGAAAGTTCATTTGCGGTTTCTTTTGAATTTGATTCCCTCACTGACCCTTAGGGTTGACCACCAGGTTACGGCATGACTACAGTCAATAAACTCTGAGGTCAAGTTAACCACAAGGGAGTGACACCGCCGTAAGGGTTCTCGACACCCGACTTTTTTTCTAACCACAGGCAGGAAATAGAGAAAATGTCACTTTTTCGGAGGAAAAGAGCGCACGTTAGTAAATTTGATTTGAAATGAGATCTGACTCAAAGAACCCTCGAGTGATTTGTGGTGAAGACAAAAGGAATGGCGACGCAATTTAAATTTTCAACATTTTCTAACTTTCCTGGTTAAAAAAAAAGAAAGTCGAAATGGAACTTTCACCAACTGAAACTGACACGCTAGGACTCATTTTCTAGTGTCAACTTTTGATATACAATGAGGAGCAAGATCCAACCCATCCAAGTCGTAAAGTTAAATCGTGTCAAAAATAGGGGTCACGTCAAAACGGAGATGTTCCGGAAGTTTGAAAAAAAAGTGTGATGGTCGTTTTTTTTTTTAAAAAAAATAGCACTTAACCTCTTTTTCACTAAATGGTAATTGACAAGAGTAGTTTTGATACTTACCTTAAAAATGGTAATTGCGTATTATGTTGAAATGTTAGAGAAAACGAGCTGTTGTCACCACGAAACAACTATTATAAAAAATCGACTGGGGTAAAGTGAGACGGAGAAAGTTCTCAATTTTCATTTTGTTGAAAAATAATGAGAAAGGTTTTTTTGTGTAAGACTTTTTTTTTTCAAAGGAAAAGTTGAAAACAAAGAAATTTCTGTCTGCTTCACTAATGTTATGTCACTTTTTTTTAAAAAACAAAAAGAAAGAAGAAGCTTTTGATCTTCTGCAACTCGTTTTTGTTCGTTTAGAAGCTCTAAATGTTCTTCCACTTTGGTGCAATTAGTCGTTTTTTTAGATGAATTGAGTCAACTTTTTTAGTTTAAACTTTTTTTTTTTTTTACAATGACGAAACTTTTTTTTTCTCTCAAAATTTTCAAATTTTGAACTTTCTTCAACAAGTTCTGATCAGGCTCTGAGTCAAAGCTTGAATTTTCTGTTTGCCTTTATTCTCTGCCTTTCACTTTTTTAGCAGAGAAAAGAGATGAAAGGAATTGAAGGTGAAAGGCGCATGGAGAGAAAGTCCAATTTTGAACAAAGCCAAAACCTTTTTTAAAATTCGTTATTTTTTTTTTAAAAAAAAACTGCACTTAAAAACACACTTGAAAAAAAACATTTTTTTTGAATCACATTTTTAACACAAGTTTTTAATCGAATCATGCTCTCTCATTTTGTCTAAAAACTTCATTACCTAAATTTGGTAACTGCTTCCTTTCAAATTTTATTTAAAATTTTTTTATATGAACAAAAAGCTAAGTCGCATTTTTTTCTTTTTCTTTGTTCATTTTTTTGAAATGTTTCAAATTGTCACTTCAAAGTAAGAGCATAACATGAAAAACTTGAAAGATATTAGAAGTAAAGTGCGTCGATACTTTTTTCACCCCCCTCCCCTCGCCCCGCCCCCAATTCGAACTTTTTTTTCTCTTAACTCTTAACGAAACTTTCTTTAATAAAGTGAAACCAAAGTAAATCTTATTTAGTTGTAAATTTTCTACGACTTCTAATAATATTTTTTTGTCTTACAAAACTTATCCCATTGATTCTAATCTATTAGATAATTTTTTTCTTATCAAGATTAGCTAGATACTTAGTTACTTTTCATTACGTCGATGAATTGTACAGTCTAACTGTAGAGTCTAACTTTGATCTGAACAGACGCACTTTCTTTATACACAATTGTTGTATGAAGAAGATCTTTTTTGGGGGTTTTAATGTAATTAGTTCCATCCAAGACGAGTCAAAGTCCATTTTGTAAAACTTTTTTCTTTTTTGAATTACGCCATTTTTTTTTTGAGAAAGGCAAGAAAGAGCAGGAAATTGAGTCGGAGTCTAAATCGCGTTTTTCGCTTCCATGAACAATTGGTAACTCGACAGAGGCTCCCGGGTTTTAAAAGCTCTTAAGCTTCAAACACTACCCGAAATTGGGCACTGTACTGTCGTTAAACCCTGACAAAAAATTGAAACGTTCATACATATTTTTTAAACACTTTAAACTAGATTCATTCAGGCTCAAATGACGCGCTGGGAGTAACTATTTTATTTTAAAAAAAAATAATTTTCGCTTCTAATCAAATTTTAAATGAGACGAAGTTGAAATTAAAAGTGGCGTGCTACTTTGAAAATTGATAGATACCAGTAGTGCCTTCGTAGAATTTGACTAATTTTGTAGATTTGTCCAATATTCATTTTAATTAAATAGGTACACTAACTTAACGCCTGAGGAAAGCAAGGGCGGTATCGTGTGGGTTGATTTATGATCTGAGCTAATTGACATGAGCTTAATTAGAAGTGTATTTTAGCGTTGATTAGCTTCCAACAAAATATGAAATTTTTTTTTTTGGCAGGATATAGACGCTTGATTAAAAATTGATCATTGGTAAAGTTATATAATTTTTGGGCAGTTTTTTTTTTGCTACTATTTGCTGAAAAGACAAAAGTTTTTGGGTTTGATCGAGTAGTAAATCTTTATTTTGCTAAAAAGTTGAACATTTTAAAGTTAAATAAAAAGTTTTAAATTCGGTAAGTTTTCAATTATTGATTTTTTTTTTGTCTTTTACTCATTTACCAGTCAAACTTGTTTTTCGCAAAAACTTTAAAATTTTCCTTTTGATTTAATTTAAAAAGCTTTTCGTTTGTTTTTAATTATAAAGTTAGAAAAGGACAATGTCTCGAGTTTCTTCAAAAAATAGGAAACACTTTGGTGCTTTAATTTTTGAAGCCTAAAACCTTAATCTTTAATGCAAACTTCCAGATGATCATGGCACGTGCCAAGGATTGCACAGTGATGACCTGCATGGTAATTATTTTGAAAATTGCAAAAGAGGTTAAAAAAAACTGAAATTTGCAAATGCATTTGTCGTTGGTTTTTGTGCTTTAGTCTTCTAAAACTCAATTTCTTTCCTGGACGGTGTAACAAAGTATTGTTAAAAAACTAGAATAAGTATAAGTAATTGAGAATTGAGTAGTAAACTCAATTGAGTCAACTCATTTAGCAGTGAATACGCATTAACCGAGTCGTACATGTGACCTCTGACGAAGATTCTGTAACCAGCGTTAATTTCCTGAAAAAAAGTAGACGTCGTTTGACATGCACAATGTTTACACGATAGTCACAGGTCATGACCTGTCTACAAATAAAAGTAAAGTCTAAAATTGCCCACATCGTTGCCAAATTGCCCCGATTCGTGCAGTTGTACCAGACAGACAGACAGACGGACAACCCATTTTCAAACAATTGCTTTTGACATTATACCTAAATAATTACAGTGCACAGCAAAAACCAGTAGTTGGGTGGGTAATAATGAGCTAGAGAAAGTCGATTAGGTAGAGGAGAACCTGACAAGGCTCGAAGGCTTCAAAAAAAAAAAGTTTTGGGGGAAAATAAAAGTTTTTTCTTCACTATTCCTTTGAAAACCAAAATGAAATTTGAGTCCCTCCTGGTGAAAACACAATAAGGGTTCGAAGGAAATGACAAGGACACGGCTTGAATTTTGATCCGGATCTTAATTAACATGAAATTCAAAAAAAAAGTTCTTAAGTCTTAAAACCGTTCACTTTTTATTAACTTCTCATTCTATGAGACTCTCACTCGGATTAAATTTCCACCCACATTTACACTTTTTTCAAAAAAAAAAAATTACTAAGTGACAAAACTAGAAACAAGAAAGGTACGACAAAGTAGTGTATAAAAGAACAAAAAAAAAAGAAGAAAGTTTCAGAAAACATAAATATACTCTCGAGAATCATGTGTGCGATTCATTTAAGACATGAGTGTATCCATTTGCTTCAAAACTTGTGGTTTCGTCCGTGTCTTCGTATCGTTCCAAAAATTGCCACTGAAATGAGAATTGTAAGAGCCGTAAGTGATATAGCAGAAATAAGACCCAAGAGAGAAAAACAATCGGCACTAGATGGACAACTACTTCCGGTCAAACCTGTGTCACATGACAAAAAAAAGGTAAGAACCATCCAGAAATTTTGTTAATTAAAAAGGCTACCATTCGCAGAACCATAGATTGTCGGTGGTGAGGCTGACGACGCAGCAGCAAAAGTTCCAAAAGAAAATTCCGGAAAGTCATCTGGTCCAACAACATGTACGACACGACGAAGTTGTAGTGATTCTTGTGGACTACTCGGTGACGGTGTGACGTTTGACCCCTGTGACGTCACCGGACTTCGTCGTGGTCTTTTACGATGTACTGGTCGAGTAGAAGCTTTGACATCAATCCGTGTCGACGCAGCTGGAACAGGTAACGTTTCTGTAATATTGGGTGGTGGACTAGTAGTAGTAACTGGTAGCGGACTTTCGCTTGATTTCACTTCAGCTAAAGTGGTCGTTTCTTCGCTTGGGAGGTCATCTTCGTCATCATGGGCTGGAACGAGTAGCTGGAATAAAAATTTTTTTTTAAAGAATCACAAAAAGCATCGTTGATTTTGGACTTATTGTTCAGTTCCCATGGGAGGAGGAAGCATGACGATGACTAAAACTGCCTGGACTGTAGTGAATACCAGTGTGTTCCTTCGTGAATTGAAAGTGGGCCCTTAAACCTTATTAAAGAACAAATCCAGGTTCGTAAACAAGGAACGCTTTCTTTCTTACGAGACACTTCAGAGAGTCATTTTAAAAGTCTTCAAAAAAAAAACTCGAAACTGTAAGACATAATGGTAGAGTTGAGAAAAAAAGCAATTTCTACAGAAAAAAAAGAGTTTGTTCTCAACAGTCCACAATACCCGGGTCTTAAAATCCTCGGGGATTTGTGGGTATCTCAGCTAAAAACCATTTAAGTTTGGAAAATAAAGTCCTGCGAAAATCTAATAGAGTAAATCACGTCAAACGTATTATTGGTACCAACAGAAACAATGCAAATTGTAACTTGCAAAATTTTCTACTTTAGTAATTTTTCACAAATTTTCAGTATGATCCATTTTCGCTAATCATTTTCGCTCTCACTAGAATTACGGTAAATCCCCTGGGTCTAATACCCCAAATCCCCACTGGGTTTTGAGGGAAAAGCTAGCGTCTACTACAAGAAACTCTTAAGATCGTTCTGTTTTTCACACCATTTCCTCTATGCCGTGTAACCTGATATCACCTTACACCAAAGTTCAATTGACCAAAGTTCACAAGTTTGAAGGAAAAAAATTATTGACCTTTGTAGTTCTTTGTACTGAGCGTTCTTTGACCTTCGTTAACTACGTCACCAAGTTGAAATTTAACCTTGAAACTGAATGTTGTTTTGTTCAAAAAACAAAAACCAACTTGCGAGTTCAATCCTTTTACTTTTTTTTTGTTTGAAGTTTATACCTCAAGAAACTCCGTAGCCGGGCATTCGTCACAGGCTCCTTTACAAAGTGACACGGTGCATTCGAGGAAGAGATCCATGACATCTGGAAACTTGAAAGCCTAAAAAAAAAAACGGGAGAAAAAAAAATCAAAGTAAAAGCTCCCGGTTTACACTTGGTTACTTTAAATTAAGTGCTAAAATCTACCCTTCAGAGGACTAGAAGGCTCAGAGGAAAAGAAAACATGAAGAAAGTAGAAATAATCAAGGATTTCTGGACTAAAAGTCCTGGATAAAGATTCCTGACCTAAATTATATTTTGTACCAAAAAAAATTTATTAAGTCGTCACGTAAAATAACAAACTCACGCTGAGCCTGGAAAATGATATCACACCTCCAGTTCCTTTCTCTTTGGTCCAGCCTCCCATTAGTTTTGGCTTCAAGGCACAACCTCGCCTGGAAAATTAAATTTAAAAAAACGAGCTCCAACAGTTTTCAAAGAAAAAACAACATCTTTTAGAAATTAAAAAAATAGAACAAGTTTCTGTAGAAAAAACCTTTGAAAGAAGATTACATTTGCACAAGCAGTAAGAAGTGGGTGGTAGGTTATTGGTCGGGGGCGTTATGTTTACTCTAGTATTTTGTTTTTTATAAAAAAAACCTACACATAGCGAAGGATTTGTATTATTTTTTTTAAAAAAAAACGTGATATAATACGGAAGTAGCGTTTTTTTTTCTCTCCTACTTTGCTAATTTCCTGCGCTGCACAACAAATAGGATAAAAATAGGAAGGAAAATACTTGTTACTTGTTCTACTTTTACTATTTTCAGCTTCATTAGGAACGACCTGATTTAAATTAGGCGTAGGTGTTTTTTTGAAAACAAAGCGCGTCGTAATTTGAGGACGCGAAACTTCCTATTGCGAAATTGCAAAATGGGGGGGGGGGAGGAGGAGGAGGAGGATTATATCTCGCGGATTTGCGAATTGTCCACTTTCACTTACGCGTCACTCAGCACAATCCGATTGTCAGCTGTCCCATCAGTTGCGACGCAATTTCGTACTAAAATGTCAAATGCCGCGTCACCTTGGACAGTAACAACTGCCGTGAGCATGTCACCAATTCGGACCAATCCTTGAACCGGAGCTGCTCTTGGGCCATCACCAGCCTAAAAAAAAATATAAAAGGTTCAGGTTTCTAATGGAAATAAATCCAGGAAGCTTTTCTTATAAACGTCAGTCCCATCCTGATCCTTCTTGTTCAAATACTAAACACTTTCAAGCACAAATCTCAAGGAGGTCATTGACCTTCAAAGGACCAAAGGACAGAGGATTCAAATTTAAGATTATATTTTCCTTTTGAAAATTTATTCTTTATAAGTAAACACGATTGTATAAGAAGATCATCACTTTTGCTTTCGATCCTTTGACATTTCCTCCTCCAGGACAGGATACCCGGGTCTTCAAATCTTAGAATCTCTTCGAGTACCAAAGTCTAATATTTCCTAATTCCTTTCAACGAGCATCCAAATTAAAATCTAGGACAAAGTCGGCTTCTTTTTTTTTTGAATCCTTCATCTTCTCAGATGACAAGGATACAAGAGGAATTGAAATGATTTAAATTTCTTTTTCTTTTTTTTTCCACCTTTCTTTTCAAAATCAAGACCTTATTCTCATTCCTAGAAACTAGAAACTAGAAATAGCGCAAGATTCTTAGTACGCAATGAAACCAATGAGGATGAAAGTCACAAGTTTCTATTCGCCTCCTCCAGTTTAGTCTTTAGGGAATAAGATGAGTTGTGCACTAAGGCTTAATGGCCTTCAATCATGAAAAATTGGAAGAAAATTCAATTTTCGAAGAAAAATGTAGACGTTGATTTTTTAAAGAAATGAGGTTGGTTAATGCAGTTTGGTTCAATTAGCCGAAAAAAAAAACCATCCGGAAGTTCTGCGCGTTTCCTTTGCTTTCTTGCCCTAAGTGACCACTATCACTTCAAAGCTACCCAAAAGTAGGTTTACAATTTGTTCAACTAAAATTTGAAAAGAAGTTTGTTGAGAAAAACATCAAAGAAAATTGAGTTTTAACGTTTAGGGCTTCGCGGTTAAAATATGATTGCCAGCTGTGACGCCTTACTGCGGTTGCGGTTTGGTGAGAAACCCGAATCAACAAGTGGATGCTAGAAAAAGTCGAGCGGTGATTGGATTTTGTTAAAAATTTACGAATTAAAATAAAAACTTAACTTCTTAAAAAAATTAGCGTCCTTTTACGCCCACAACTCTAATGGCCTACCAGTTAAAAATGAAGAGTGCATCGTATAGAATGTTTTAGCTAAAATTTGGCATAAAGTGATAAATTGCAACTTATTGCAAAGTGTCTACTGACGAAATATGAGGCAGCGTGCTGGGCTGAATAACAATACAAAACTCCCAAGTCTTTTGCGCCTACAAATTTTCCAAGAATTCCACACTTGCCATTGACAGATTAGGTTGCTTCGTCTTCATAACTTGAGTCTTTGACTTTGATCTGTTTGTTTTTACCATGGGAAACAAACTATGGTCACACAAGTCACGAAATTCGGTCAGGGTTCGATACCGTTACCCACCTTACCGGTAACCAAATTTGTACCGACGAGAATCACTCCGTATTGGTAAAATTTAACGCAAGAACACCATTCTACTGGGTATCGGTAGATAAGTCTCGGTTACAGTTACGGGAACGGATCACCGAAACGGTTGATGACACTTTCTCGACAAATGAATTCAAATGAGGTGTGTCTTATCGTCCGATTTTTTATGCCGGGTAGTGCTACCAATATAAGTAGCAACCGGTAGGGTACTGTAATCGGTTCACGAAAATACTCGGGAAAGTATCGTTTCTATTCGTATCGTTTCTATTTTTTTTTTTTTTTTTGGAGGGAGTGTTACACGAAACTTTTGTTTAAAAAGCACAAGATTCGCAAACGCCACTTTCACAATTCCCTACCCAGTAGTTAATTTTCATGAAAATTTGACTCAAATTACGTTTAAACTTTGTCATTCTGTGTAGGTAGATGGGAAAATGGCGAGTCCAACTACTCATCCTGTCACTTTCCCTTACACAAAATTACAAAATTACAAATTCATATTTGCAAACTTACTACATTTTTTCTTTCGTGTCCATCCTATTGCCTTTTTGACAAAACTCAATTCTTTATTGACATTCGTGAGGCGTTACAACCAACTTGTTTTTTTTAGAATTGTCAACACTCTATCAACCGAAAGGCTTTACCAACAAACAAAAATGAATTTTTGCAAAAAAAAAAGCCATCCATTTAAAACTGCGCGTCAACTCGTCGTAAAAGTTGAAAACCCCCCTTTAACTTTCAATCAACTTTTGTCAAATATTAAGTGGAGAAAGCCTCACTTATTTTCCTATTTGCTCAACCCTGAACGAATAAAGGCCTTTAGTTCACATTTCCCTTTCAAAGTTTAAAACCTCGTTTCAAAAGAAGTGAAAGGCATAACTCAATTTTCATAGAATATGAAAACATCAAAAAAGTTTCTCAGGTGGATTTTCAATGTCCTTAACTTGCTTGTAAGAGAAAATAAGTGTAGTTTTCAAAAAAATGTAAAAAATGTTCAAAATCCATTCAACCCCTCACCCCCACCCCCACCCCTACCCCGCCCCAAGCGTGAGGGGGAGGGGGGAGCGTCACAACTTCACGTTTTGCCTTCTTTGTAAATGGTTCTTAATTGAATGTGAAAAAAAAAGAAACGTAGGATTGAAATGGAAAGTGACTAATTAAGAAAAATTGCCGTCACTCTTTTTTTTTTGGCCCACAATGGGACCGAGTCTATTTGAAGGTGTAAATGAGGAAGATGATGATGATGGAATTTATGGGGGTTGACTTTCACTCCATGACAGAAATTTGAGGCTCTATTGTTGGTACTCTTGGAAGATGACAGAAGTAAGTCTAAACTTACTCGAATCTTTTTTTTAATTTTTTCGAGATTCAAATATATCCTTGTCAATCACTAAGAGTGAAATCAGGAAGAGAGTGAGAGAGGGATGATTAAAATGATGGCTAATTAAGTCCATAAATAGATCATCACTCTGTAAATTAAAGAAAAGTGACATGGGATGGGGGAGGGGGTGAGATTTACTGTGTGTTTTATTCACATGCAATTTGAGGGGTGAAAGCGGATTTTGTGTCCCCCCCCCCCACAGCCTTTATAAATAAAAAACCTGGCAGAGATGAGGTCAATGACATAATCTGATTAGGATGGACAATTGAACTTAAGTGGACAATTGGACAAATTCCATGACAAAGCACTTTCACACTTTGAAATCACGACTTTCAGCTCCAATTGTATGGAATTACAATCAGATTAGAGAAAATAACCCACCCATCCGTTACAGTCGAGTCAAGCCTTAAGGGTTTTTAAGTCTAAAAATGAAAATTTTAAATTTTATGATAAAAAATTGGAATTTTCTTTTTCGTTTAAAAAAAAATGCTACTAATGATCTGCCGACCAACAGTCTGTTAAGTATAGAAAAGACGAAAAGTGGGGCAGCCGGGTAGTTTTCGCAAATGGCGATTTTCGTCAATGAAAAATCCACCCATCACTTTCACTCGCCCATTTAGTTCTTGTCTAGTGAAAGAACTTTTTTGAGTTCTAAAAATAACCTTGAACTTGATCTTCAATCAACCCAAACGAAAAGCGTAAGGAAGGACTTTTTGTTGAGTTCCATTCAACCCGCTTCAAAGGTCATGACCTTGAATGTCCTTTAGTAGCAAACTACCAGTTGAATCAATTCTCTTCCAAAAATTGTCTATTAATAGAAATCGTAAAATCATACTTAGGTCATCAAAAGATTTCATTCATTTTAAAAATTTCATTCAAGATGAAAGCAAAAAGTGACTTTTTTTAAAAGAAAACCACTTACCTCCCGTAGTTTTTCGCGTTTGTCCAATACACACTTCTCTCATTACTCACTTCCGTTGTTTTAAAATAAGGAAAAGGTCAGCGCGGTGGGGGAAGGGGGGGGGGGAGGGGGTGGTTTCAAGAAAAATCATTTTTTTTAATAAAAAAAAAGTGTAATGATTTTCCTTGCATGACTTTGAAAAAAAAAGGAGTCTTCATCAAAGTAAACTTAAATGAAAACTCAACTTTTGTCAATAAAATATTTTCTTTGCGACTTGACTTTTGTCATCTTTAGGAAAGTGGTCTATTGGGAGTTGATACCAAGTTGATATCAAGAATATTATGAGGAGCATTGTGTACTATATTGGCAAAACTTGATGTGTTTGCAAAAAAAAAAGAGCTAGTGGTGGTACCATCTTGTACGATCATTTCGATTTGAGTGATTTGGTAAAAGAAACTAAACGAAAACATTTCTTTTGATACTTTTTTTTTCGACTGGGTGCAAGAAGCAATGGTTCATGTTCGTTGAACATGTTCATGTTCACTTCATCATATACATTGAATGTTCACGTGTATGCTTTGTCGGATTTCAAAATTAAAGCAACTAACACTCAACAGAGACGTCACGAAACAACTAAAAAGTATTTCACTTTCAATGGATTACCATCACAAACATCTTTGATTCCTCCTCAAACTAATCCAGAGCTCGTGTTCCTGGAAGGTTCAGGGTCATGGACAAAAGCCTACTAGTACCTAACCTACCCTGACATCTAACCTCGATTTCGTATCAGGTCAACTTTGACCAGTCTTACCTGTATTTCAAGTGAGACACTAGCCGTGTCACCGCTAAAGGTCAATAACTTCTGTTCCAACATGTTGACACTCAAAGGAAAGGTCACCGTTTGTTCAATGTTTCCTTCCCAAAGACACCGAATTTTTCGTGAAGCATCCCATGCTTCTTGTACTCCAGGTTCAAAAATGATGACAAGTAGTGCTTCAACGTAGGCTTGACCACCTTCCGTCAATCCATCGTCAATAAATGACACACCACAAGATCCAGTTGTTAATTCAAATTGATACATCTTTTCAGTCGAATTTGCTCCAACAAAACGACATTTTGGATCAGCGTAGTGTCCCTGCGACAAATTTCAGCGTTAAATATGATTTTAACCAACGACATTTTCCAACTGCGCTACTACCTTGGCATAGATGATTCCTTGAAAGATCGAGTCAAAAGCGACACGCACGGTCATTTTGTCTTTCCCACAGGCGACATCAATAGCATCAATTTCTGGGTGATGGTGATGATGAGCACTTCGACCTTCGGCATGACCCGTCAAAATTGTAGTAGAGGTCAAATCTGCTTCAGTAGTTGTCACTTCGTCTTCTCTGGGTAATTCGACTTCAGTTTCGGTATTTCCCGCAGCAGCGGTGTTAAGCCCGACCTAAATTTTTTCGTAAGAAAAGGAAAGCGGAATTGAAATTTAAAAAAAAAAAAGTTGTCATTTGGAAGATGATTATGAGTTTTTTTTAAAAAAAAAAATACGTTAGATTAAATGATTTGAATAGGAAAAGGTTTAATGATACAGCCCGCATTTTTTTTCGTGAGACTTAATTGTTAAGTTAATTGAGTCAATTGTTAATGAAACGATAGCGAGACCATTTAGAAGTTGTGGTGGGTAAAAGGAAGTTAGTTTGAGTAAGATTAGTGCCGCTTGAGTTAAGGGTGGCACTATGATGGCACTTAAATACCACTTTCCCTTTCTCACATAGCCCCATTCTTGACGAGCTTTAAACTTTAAAGTAAGGGAAACAATAGAAGATAATTTGAGACTCATCTTCACAAAGTATCAATTACGCCATTTGGTGGGGCGGGGTGGGGGAGCGATTGTGTCACTCGTTAAGGCTCAACAATCACGAAACTACCCCCCACCCCCCACCCCTCCTCTTCTCCTTTTTCATCCCCCTTTGGTTCTTTTACTTTCACAAGGGGGTAGCTTTTGAATTTACTCCCAAAAATTGTACATTAAATGGCCTCAATTTGCATTGCTAAAAAAAGACAATTTTCTACAAAAAAAATAGGAACGAGGAGGAGGAGTGGTGGGACATTATAAAAGTTTATGAGCTAAATTAAACGTTTTGCAAAGTGGTTCTTTTTTTTTTAATTTCTATTGTTGGACGATTATATTTTTTTTTCTTCGTTTAAATGGATGACTGAGAAATAACGGAACAAGTTTTCAGTTTAATTAAGAACGGATGCAAATTGAACAAATTTTAGAAAAGTAAATGCCTAACAACGTAGAGGAGGAGTCAATAACCCTTGCAATCAAATTTTGCATATTTTTTATTCAAAAAAAAATCTTCAAAAAGTTTGACTTTTTCTTTATTTTTTTTTCCAAAAAAAAATTGTTTTCCTTCTCATTTTTTTTCACCCAAACTTTTTTGTCATCAAAAAGATTTCAAATTGAGATCGTGACGAGGGAATTGAAGAGAACCTTAATCAAAGTTTGGGAGATAGATCATTTTTCGAAATTTCAAAAAAAAAAGTTTGGGGTTCCCCTACCTTAGTGTGTAAAAATTGAACGCGTAGAATTCTAAAATTGTAAGAGAAAAAATTGTTTTTTGAAAATTCAAACATGTTGCAAACTTTTCCTTGGTAAATTTGACTAACGTAATTTGTTCTTTTACACCTCTGCTATTTTTTCTAGTGTCGCTACATATTTTTTTTTGCCAATTTTTTTCAACTATTTTAGTTCAAAAAATTTTTAGTTTTCATACTTCCTTTCAAAAAAAATGAAAAGCGACCTTGTTACAAGCACATCACCTTGTTGTTTATCAACAATAAAAATTTGTCACAAAGTGCTTTCTCCTCCTACGCCCCAAAGAATCCAAGGCTCAAAAACATGAAAAAAAAATGTTTACATGATTTTTTGAAAATGAGCTCCATAAAAGCTGCGAATCTTTTGAAATCACGGGCATTTACGGTCTGATGCCTCCTTACCGTTCTCATACTTTTTTTTTGAATAAAATTTCATATTTAAAAAAATATATATTTTTCGAGCAGAAGTACGCCTAAGGTAAATTCTCTGAGAAATCACGCACGTTTTCCTTTTTCCATGACTTGGCAAATTTTAGTCGTCAAATTTTAAGTAAGCACGAAGAGGTAACATATGTTTTGGTCATTAAGCTCATATTTCCAAAAGCAAAGATTAGAACGTGTTACAGAAATTCAAAATTTCTGATGCTACAAACGGCTACTTTTCAACCTCGTTTTCCACAACTAAGTTAAAAGTGGAAAACGCACACATTGTTTTCTTTTTCAAAATTGTTATTTTGGTAAAATTTTAAGAAAATGAAGCTGTTAAGAAAAATAAAACGCCTCGGTTTGAGCTCCGTAGGCTGTTGGTAGTCTAAGGTCGCTGGCGACCTTGTCGCGGCGACGGTGAAAGTGGGAGTGAAAAGTAAGTCGAGTGGAAGTGAGTAATGAGAAAATGGATGAGTTTTGGTAAATAAAGATGCTCTCTCTGCGTTTTCCTTCGTGTTATTCTGCTTCATTCGCTCCACCACCTTCGATCCCACCACGCATAAGGTTTTGGTGGGGCTCTTTTTCTGTAAGTTACTCACCTGTTGAATCGAAGGTTCTTGAGCAGAAGCTGAAGGTAGGCGCTCCACCGTGGAGGACTGTCGTGGCAAGGCTAACGGTGGGAACTTAAGTTGCGTCCGGGTTGAGCTTAGGACACTTTGGGCAGGAACTGGATACAAGTAGCCCACCTGTTCAACCAAGAGGTTAATTAGCAGTGAAAAATTTGCAAAAATTAATTAATTTAATTAAAAAAAAATTGTCACATTTGAATAAATATCTCTCCTGTTGAACGGGGGGGGGGGGGGGGTTGGTGCTGCCCTACCTTACAAAGTTGACCCTGGAGAAAATCGTTAGTTTGTTCTAAAATTTGCGGAAGTTGACCAATTTACCAAAAAGCAAGGTGAATTAAGTTCCGTTAAATACAAAAATTACCTAGCCTTTTTCTTATTTCTTAATAGAAAGAAGGATATTAGTCACTTTGGTCTTACACTTGAGTAACTTCTATTATAATTTACCAAAAAAAAAAGAGACACTCGCGCACATCCCTTCTCTGATTTGATTAATAATATTTAAAATTCGTTATAAAGTCAAAGGTTATTGCAAAAAATTAACGCTGTAAGAAGGACACGTGGGGTAGAGTAACACCACAAAAGGAAATGAAGTGATCAGACCGCGTTTCCATAGTTTAATCAAAATTAGCATTCAATTTTTCATCAATACTAGAAAAGATTAATCAATTTTGAAGAGTCTGGGTGTTTTTTTAAAAAGGTAATTATTGTCTTTTAATAAAAATATAATTTTTTGTTAGAAATATTACTTTCAATTGAAAGTTTCTTTATTGTTAAAGTTCAACTGAAGAGCTACGTCAAATTTCTTAATTGTTAAATTTAACTAATATGTAATTAAATGTAATTAGTTTGCTTACTTTAGGTACTTGTTGAGTTGCTGCAGTGACAAGCGTTACTTGAGGAGTGTTATGTTTTTGTTGTTGCCTTCCGGGTAGTGCCGATGCCGAAGTCATGAGACAAGATGAGACCAAAATCCACATCAAACTAACGCCCATTTTTCTAACCACAATCAAATTCACGAGCATTTTGCAAAAAAAAAGAAGAGAAATGCCCGGTCACTCACACCAAGTTCCTAAATAACCAAGTTACCCGGTTACTTTTACTCTCGTCTCGTTGTCAATTGTCGTGCTATGAAATTTAAAAGGAAAAAAATGTATAAACGGTTAGAAATTTTTAGTTTTTTTTTTTTCGGAAGCTTAGCTTTTTACTTTAAGGACTTTTACGAAAGGTAAGATAAAGTTTGATTGAAGATGAGTAAATGAAGAAGGTAAGAGATGCATTGTCTATTTATAGGACTGGGAGTCCATTTGGGATATCCCTGATCTTTTAATTCAACTCCTCACCACATCTTCAACAAAAA
>JABASK010000061.1:0-38790 GCA_019776465.1 Rambutanura hunanensis | reverse complement strand
TTTTGCTATGGAATGTTTAGTACCGATAAAATTCCCTTAGGGACAATTTTCGCAAGGCCAAAATATTGCTGTAAAAAGAGGTACTAGACGATTTTCACAGTGCAATGTTTTTTTTTTAAATCTAGCAAAAAATAATACGGATGGGACATAAAAGTTTTATCTGAATTTTTTTTTTAAATCCCAGGCTTGTCTTCTCACATGTCAAGGTTTTTTTTTTGCAAAAAAAAAATATTAAATTACCAAAGTCTCTTCATGCGTATGCTTTTGTTGGAGTGACTTTTCTTTTCAGGTTCTCAAACGAGCCTTATACACTTACAGGTATAGAAAGCGAATGTTCATTTTATTCAAAAAATTTTTTTCGAAATTTTTAAACATTCACTGAAAGCGAAGGGCGAAAGTTTTCTTTTGTCAAGATTTCCAGGAACAAGACTGAATGACTCGAGTCATTATTATAAAAGTAACTCGAATCTTTTCTACCGTGATCTTCATTAAGGATTTCCACGTTCTAGAATCTAACATTGCCACTACGATAATGCGTTCAAGTGAAATTTACTAAAAAAGAGTAATAGTGTTTTTGTTTTCATAAAATTTCGATTCACTGTAATACAATTCATCATTATTTTTGGTTTAACGAGGAAGGTGTATACATTCTTCGAAAAAATGTTTTCCTTTATTGATTTAGTGTGTAATAAGTACAAAAGTTTTAGAATTAAATCCTGAAATATTTTCCAAACATGTGGTCTGTTCTCCATAGGTTTTTCTAATCCTAGTAATAGGATTGAAAATTTAGCCAAGCATTTCAAAATGTAAGCATGGTTTTCCTATTTAGGTCTTTGATTCAGAAAATGTGGATAAAATAGTAGACGTGTGGTACGTTTTCTTTGGGTTCGGAAACATAACAGATTTAGTTCCGGGACTAGTCTAATGGTGAAAGTAGGCTACGCCTTGTCGGTAATCCGACATTTTACTATATTTTTGACATTGATTGAAATTTGGCAGACTGTTTAAAGAGCTGAAGCTTTTTGTTTAAGTAGCCTTAATGATGAAATAACGGCGAGGGCGAATAAGGAAAAGGAGTGAAGCGAATGTAATTTAAAGTACATTTTGTATTTTACATTTTTGAATTCCCACTGGGAAATCTTTAATGGAAGTAACGATTTTTGCAATTACATCTATCAGTCAATAACGTATAAGAAATTGAACGGGACACGGGTGGAGATTTTATCTAACTTTTAAAGTTTGGTGGGCGTTGAGACGTGCTCTTCCTTTTGGTAAAAAAAAACTTCACCCGCCCTTTTCAATGCCCGGTGCCCGATACTATTTTTCTCCGAAACTTTTTTTTTTTGGTGATGTGAATTTATTGAAGTGAGAGTTAAACGAAAAGGAAGTTTCTTCTTTTGAATCGAAGAAAGTCGAGTCGTTTTGAAATCAACTCCGTTTCTTTTTCCTGTTCCTCTTTAGAAGTGTTCTTGTAATTCCTTCGAGCTATATCGTTTCCTTTTGCCCTTTGAAATCGGACACGAAGTTGAAATCTATCGAACTTTTAGACTCAAATGTCGAGAAAAAGCGATGAGTCGCCTTGGTTTTTGATATAGAAATTGCAATCTTTTTTTTAGGTCATCTTTTTTTTGCAAAGGTTGGAGATTAAGTGAAAGCTGCGAAAATCACTTACTTGACTCTTTTTTATCGGACACTTTTTAAAGTGTCCAACACTTAACAACTTTTGTTTACAGGGAAAATGTTTCATAGCCCTTCATAAAAGCGTCCCCATTACCTAAAGTGTTCAGGCAAACTTTTTTTTTAGAGAAAACGCTTTCATTCTTACATTTTTAAATTACCCGTCTGTCTGTACATCTGTCGTTGACCATTATGTCGTAAACTACTGAATTCTCCGTTTTTGGATTTTACTTCGTGAGAATTGTCGGCAGGTAACTATTGATCATAATCGGTGCCCTCTTTTTAGGACAAAGGTCAACGACACATCAAGTCTTTATTGAATTAAAGGTATAAATAATTTTACATCTACAGAAGTTGTTTGGTATATTAACTTTGTGACCTGCTGTGACATCTGTCTAAAGTTAAAGTTAAAATTCGACTAATCAATACTTGTTTATGTTACACACTTGTAAGCTCATTTTAGAAATAGACTGTGGTTTACCACTAGATATCAACTGGATCAAACCATGCGCCCCACGTAAATAGATGTGGAGGTGAAAATGTGAAATGCATGAATTTGGGAGAGGACTTTGTCCCGATATCTTCATCACCTTTCACTTTTTGATGAAAAAGAGAAAAAGTAGGCGAACATTGACCTGTGCCGTTACTCGAGAGTCATTCAATTTCTCGGCCTGTCTTCTGAGACTATACAGCCCTACCATATGCTGCACGTTGGTCGGATTATATTACACGTGCATTAAATATGGTCAGACATGAGGCTAGTAGACATTTGGGGATAGTCTTACTCCGGCTGTTCTATGTTCACTTGGCTGAAATTTGAGGCGCTAAAGATTGGTGGACTAAAGAATCACCTCTTTATAATGGAATGGAAGGAGGTGGGGGGGGGTCAAGGAGCGTTCCATCCAAACAGTAGAACTGTGGCACGGTGAAAGTAAGCGGGCAAGTGCGGTTGAATAATCGCTTTCTTTTGCTTCATCAGCTACCCGCCTTCACATCTCGAAGATACAAGACACTTTAACTCTTTTTCTCACCATTGAAGTTACCACTAACGGACAGCCCATTTGAAATAAAAGCGTAAATTTGGAGAGTAGAGAGTCCTTTTATTTTTCTCAGAAGTGTAAAGTGGTCTTGGAGAGCAAGTCATTTGATATTGGGTGATTCAATTGAAAAGGAAAGAGAAAGCAGGAGGAGGTGGTTGAATGGATTCAATTTCTTTTGAAATCTATTGTCAAGGGAAAATCATTATCTTTTTTTTGGGAACACTTTTGGATTCAATTTCACCTGCTCACACGCGCCCACTTTGTTAAGGTTGATTACTGAGAGGTCATGATGGTCAGACTACTACAAACAGTAGTCAACGCTTGAATCAGCTTCTGGTAAATGAAATGAAACTAAAGTGGTAATGTATTTTTTTACCCATTAGCATTGTTTTTATAATTTTCAAAATTTTATTCAAAGTAATTTATCTGTTGCTCGCACAGTTAGGTCATTTGGTACTTTACATATTTTAAAGATGGTTTTTGGAAGAAAATGAAGTCAGCCTTTTTATGAATATCCTAACGAGCTAATTAGCTATTCTTATTTTCTTAGCAACTATTCTTATTTTAAGTAGGAAGATGAAATTTTGAACACGATGAGGATGACGTGAATTTTGGTAGGTTTAGAGACAAAATCCGCAGAAAGTGTTCCATCACTTCATTCTGCGGAAGGTTATGGTGAAAGTGAAATGTGAATAAAAGCCTTTTCTTCTTTCTTAGAAATTTAAAGGACCGCGATTTTTTTTTAAAAATGCGTCAAGATAGAACGGAGATATGGGATCTTTAGAGTTGGTGCTGGGTGAAAGCTTGAAGTGGGGACAAATCCATAAGAAATTCTAATCGGGTGCTGGAGTGAAAAGGGTAAGGCAAGTGGTGGATATATTACGAACACCATGGGCAAAGAACACTTTAATTGAATAGCATCTGGAGAGCCTGGAAAGAAAGGCTTACTGGATTGATGGTGAAAGAATGGAAAAAGCTAAGAATTGAATTTTTTTTAAGAAAAGGAGAGAAAATGGGAACCCGGGTTATCAACGCGAGATTTACGGTCAACCACTTATGGAGAATTGTTTGAGCTCTACAATTCAATCGTTTTTTAAAAACATTGATTCTTTTTTTTTTCGAACTTTTTTTTTGTGGCTACAAGCGTAAGTTTTCAACGTAAACGGTCTATTCTTTATTACAAATAGTTCTATTAGAATTCGTCTATTGGTGCGCTTAGACACTGAGGTGTCTAGTGGAGGTGTTAAATTTACTGAGGCTTCTTAAAATGTAAACTAAAGTTTGTCACAACGATAAAAGTGAAGAACCGGTAGTAGAAACAAATGGAAGTGACATTCGGATAAAACACGTTTTTCTCTTTGATTTCCTACTTTATCCATACGCCCTATGAAATTTGACTTTCTCTGACGCTTCTCGTTATTTTACGGACCATGATTTTGTCTCTTGAAACTCGGTTATGCCTCTGTGCTTTCAACTTGAGTAAGTGATTTGACTTTCTTGTTTGTTTGTGTGAACTTTGCCACAACTTGGGCATGAATCATTGTGAACTCGGAGTACGCTACCTTTGAACAAAAAAAGTGGAATGGAGCGGTTTAATGGGGAAACAAAACCAATTCCGCTTTTTTTTGGAACCCAGGCTCGTGCTCTCTCGGTTGTAAGAATTGAATTTTTCAAACAATTGTAATCTCACAAGTAATTTCAGTTCCTACTCTAAATTTGTTTTGTTCTACCCAATGCCGCCATTGACATCCTCTAAATTTCCACCTTGGGAAGCATTAAGTCCAATAGTTTCTTTTCGATGGCCTTTGTTAGCACTTGAAAATTCTAAGGAATATGTCTCTAGTTTTGTCATTGTCAAGGTTTAGCTGGACACTCGCACATAAAATGGAGGGAATGGTTGCTTCGTCAAAAAAATAAATTCCATTCAATTCAATAATTGAACTGCTAAAAGTACGAAGTACAAGTACAAATACAAAAAAAACAGGTTGCGTTTAGAGAAAAATTGGTTGAAGCAGGTAGTTTTTACGTATTGTTTTTCATCGCAGAAGTAAAATTGAATTTTGATAGTAATGAGGGCTAGACCTGTCATGCCAGTAATTGCATGCGGAATCATAAATTGGTCACAACACAGAAAAGTTATATGCTCTAGTTTTTTATTAGAAAGGTATTTAATTTTTTCGGTTCGTTGGTCGAAAATTCTGCGAAGGAGAAAGTATGCCAGAGTAAGAAAGACGTGTAGAGGTAGAAAACTGTTGTGAATTTGTGTTACCTAGGAAACGCGGTATCGTGAGTAGTTATGACTTAGGAACCAAACATAACCATTACTTTTTTTGGTTCAATAGTAATAGAAACTCCCACCTTTAGTACTGTTTGTAGTTATCGTTAGTGCCTAGGAGAAAGTAGTCTGCCAATTCTATCCAATGTCACAAAACTTTCTTTTTTAGATTATTGTCGCTTTACATGATGACATTTTTATACATTTTTGAAAAATGTATAGCTATTCCTTCCATGCTATTCCGGCATTCACCGCAAGCAGGTGAATTGCCATGGCTCAACTTAACGTTCATTTTAACTCAAATCTGACACGGAAACATTCACATTAAGAATAATTGCGCATAACCTAACCTCCTAACCTATCCTAATAACGGGTTTATTTAAGAAAGATTGAATGCTTTTTTTTCAAAACCTGTCCATAGTAACAAACATTTTTGTAGGTTAAATTGGTCATGAAGGGCTTTGTGTCATTAAAGCTTCAGAATGCAATTTTAGGTGAAATATAAAAAAAATTCTGAAGTGCATTTTATGCAACACGTTTACCGTAACTACTGGTGACGTATGAGTTTCACTATTATGCTCTCAGGGTTTGGGCATGCAATTTTGAAAGGATTTGATAATGTTAATAAGCGTGCTCAAAAGCTTGACACGGATAATTTCATCCTGTTGTGTCACCTTCGTACAATGTTATTATTCGTGTTAATACTTTTTGAAAAGTTTTCAGTTGCCTAAACCTACTAACCGCAAAAGTTAACTTGATCCTAACTCTAATCTTATCTGCGAACCACACTTCTTCGACGCTACAATAGAAAGAAGCAGGTTCAACTTGATAGATTTTTTTACGAAATCATCCAACATGACAAAAGATTTTTTTGATTATGGTCCTTGTTGCATTGCAGTTATGTGTCTCTTGTCACTCTCAAGTGGTTATTACCATAACCTCTTTTTTGGGTGACGAAGATGAAGTTAAACGTAGATGAACCAATGAGCATAAAGTTGAAGGCTGTGTTTTGTAAAAACCGGTTTGATAAAACGGTTTTTCCTTCTTAGCGGCACCCTGGCAGTTGATGATGATGTGGTGGATGACCTTTGGCAAGTTGCCGCTTCTTATTAAATCCGGAATTACTACTATACAAGTCTAAGGAATTGGTGGGAAGCGGAGCTAAAATCTCCCAAATTGACTCCCACGGTCACTTGTATGAGACAAAATTGCATAATTGATTTTAGTTGAACATACAAAAGTGTCCGTTTGTTTTTCTCACTTAGGTTTAGGTACCGAACATGGCAGGGTAGGATACTGCGTGAATTTTTAATATTTTCAATTTGACAATGAGACAGTCCATAGACATTCGACAATTAACGCAAGTTAAGTCACTTTTGTAAAATATGTTGAACTTTTAGTGTCATTTTCTAGCGTTAATGATGTTTAATTTTTATTTTTTACATAATATTTCATAATAACTTTGAGCATCAAACTCTTTAAAGTCTCAACCATTTTTTCTAAATTCTGAATTTTTTCTCCTAATTCTTCATTTTCATGAGCATTTCCTCCAATTGTGGAAGTCACAGACGGTGTCGTACCTCCTACAGCTGCAATACGGTACTTTGCCGCCAAATTGGTCTTTGGTTTTATGCCCATCTTCATTTTGCCTAGAGAAATAAGTTTTGCAAATAAAGATTGTACAAGAGAAATTTTTTTAATTAATGGCTGCCACCTTGAGTGACCTCTGAGGCAACAAAGGTTTGTTGATAGCCTTCAATTTTACTCAGAGTGACGTGTAGCTTTTGTTCTAGTGTATCCAAACGATCCAATATCATTTCGTTCTCAGGGCCTAATTATAAAACAAAAAGTTTTTTGTTTTTGCAAATGTGGGAAAATGTTGATATTTTTTCGAAGGATTTTACGATTTTCTTTATCGAGTAACTTGATGTCATCGTTCAAGTTTGAAATATTGGTTGCAGCGGTTAATTTTCTTACTAAATTTCTAATTTCTAATTGTTGCTCTTCAATCTTAAGATTTTGATTGAACACTTGTGTAGTTAGTAACTTCAGTTTGAGATGCATCGAGTCTTGGATTTCATTTGATACTTGATCCTGGATAGCTGGTATGACGGTGATCAACTTTTGTTCACTAACATTTTCTGTAGTTGATACTTTTGGTGTGACCTGATGCAAAGGTTGTTGAACCTTATTTTGGCTGAGTTTTACATCTTCTTGACTTTGTTCTGGTTTGGTAGGAAATGACTGGGTGATACTTAGCCACTCGTCTTCAGTTAACATTATTTAAGTGTTGGTTAAACCAGTAGAAAACAGAAATTTGTGGGAGGTAGGTAGGAACAGTACTTATAAGAGTATCACTTGACACGACATAAATTCTGTCTTTTTTCTGTTTTGCAAAAAAAAAAAGTGTTGAGTTCAACACCAAATATTTGCAAAATAGTGTTAGAAATTTGCATTGTCATATCAATCTTATTAGAAATTCAAAAAGAGTATAGTTGAAGTACTTAAGGTTCTTGAGTCATTCGTATATCAATGTATCCAATCCTTTCAAAAAATCTAAATATTCTAGGTTAACATTAATTAAGTTCAAAATTACATTCTTTCCTGTAAATCTTTGTCACCAACAAAGTGACTTGACTAGGGTAAGCCTACCATGTCAAATAAAGATTTATTATTATTAAAAAGAGTATAGGGTTTACTTCATCACAATTTGAGTACGGTGAATAAAAAATTTCTCGCCAAAAAATTTCAATGAAAAGATGAAGAACCATTGTTGTCCTTATTTAGCCTTAGTTGAAAAATGAGCACAAACCGGCTTAGGCCAAAAAAGAAAATTCTGACAATGAGGCTCAACAGTTGACAACTGACAATTAATTGAGCTTATTAGGACTCATGTGGGATGGGCAACTGAACTCAATTAACACTTTCTTTTGTTCTCTTCCTTATGTACCGTTACAACCAAAAAAAATATGAAATTCTTATGTTTTTATATCTTATGACTTAGCACCTTTCACAAGGGAATTTTAAATGTCCTGCAATCAACTTCTTTGATACTTTAAGTGTTAATGAGGGATATTCAAAACAAAAAAATATTACGTAGAATTTATACCTTATGTGAATTTTTTTTCTAATTAAGAGATTTGTACAAGAATTTAAATTTTTTAGACCTTGCATCATCTTCTTGAAGAGAGAAGATGAGAAAGCTCCTTGGATTTTCTCCTTTTTTTTTAATAACGTAAGAGCATTAGGAATTTATTGTTTTTTAGCTCAAGGATTTGGAGAATTGTCCTAATGTATTTCCTATGTTGGGCCAGGATTATTAACTTTCAAGAAGGATTTAGGCTGAGGCTTCAACGACGTCAAGGCTCTACCACTGTGTACAAAAGAAAAGATGAGAAACGAAACGTTGTTGTTTTTTTTATAGACGCATAACTTAGCCGTGAATAGAAATTTATGATCCCTGATTAAAGCAAAGAGGATTTTTTAGAAGTGAAAGCGCGCCGAAACGAGAATAGCTTTCTCCCCTGATGAAAAAAAGAGGGGAGAGGGGGGGGGGTTAAGGTAGAAATGTACGGTAGACTTTTCTGGAGGGCTGCTACTCTAAACTGTTTGTAAGGATTGACTAGGAAATAGGAAATAAGGGCGAAGTAGAAGAAGTGAATGCCTGATTTAGATCCATCCTAATAATCCTCAGCGTCTTTTCAGCACATGCTTCATTCTTTTCAACAAAGCAGGATTGAAGGAACAAAATTGGCTTTGAGATCCTTATACTACCCGAATATTTGTTTGCGTATTTCATCCCTGAACAAGTCTAGTTCCTGGAAAGGCCCTGGAAACGTAAACGAGAATGAACATCTTCACTTCGTGCACTTTTGGTTTGCTAACCCAAGGTAGGAATGAGGCCAGAAGCTTTGAATTTCTTGCAAGATTCAGCATCTATGTATAACCCCTTTTGCGTATATCCTGGGTTACTAGACACCGTTAGGTTTTTGATAGAAAGGCGCGAGAAATGACTTTTTGTGAGAAAGCGAAAAAGTAGTGAAGTTACTAACCACAACCAACTCAAAATTTTAAAATTGGTCACCTCCTCAGTCGTCTAGACTGAGACCAAATTCGCTGGGTTTTAGAAGAGGATACGAACTTTACGGTTTAGGTTTAAGAATTAAGAGTTTTAAATGAAGAGCACTAGAAGACAGTTTGAATTAGTTTTTTGAAAGTTGAAAAAGCTAAACAAGTTTTTGTATTCCGAGGCGCGACATGATCGTGTGGTCGGTGAGAAAATGTTTGAGAGCCAAGGCTACTGAATTACGAAAACGATATGTCGATATTGTCTATTGTTACGATGCTGCAGATTTTGTAACTAATCTAAAACAGAATGCTTCTGCTTATTTGGTGACCTTATGACCCTTTATCTTTCTTCTGTAGCGTCTCCTTTTTCAAATGTCCGAATCACGATCATCCAGGTGATTAAACCCTGCCTACGGGCAAGTCAAACTTAACCCGTCGTCCTTGGACAAAACCAAACATTGTAACTTACTACAGTTAACAATTTTCAAACAAACATCACATTTTTAGCGTCTTAACCGTCCTAAGATCACGAAATTTTCATCACGATCACTAAAACCAAAACTAGGAAGAAAAAAAAAGTTTTCAATTTCAATTTAATTTTTTTTGTAGAGCAGAAAATGAAAGATTTTGGTGAAAGGCAGGTTGATTTAGGGACTCGTATTCAAAAGAAAGTGACAGGTTTTACTTCTAGAAAATCGGTAAAACGTGCAAGTGGTAATCAAAGGTCCATTTTGGGATTTGGTTTTCTATAAGAGAGGTTTTGGTCCTGGAAGAAGTAAAAGCAAGATAAAGGTTAAACCGCAGTGTGCAGGAGCATATGCTTTCCATTTGTCTTTCACTTGGAAGAAAGTGTATGAGATTTTGAATTTAGATTGTGGTCATAGATCAAAGCCGACTTTGGCAGAAAGTAGTTTCACGTTTCCAGGATTGGACAAGCCTCCCCTAACCTCCTCTGTACATACGCTACTAACATATGCTAGCTACTAGAAAAGAAATTCTAGTTAGAAGATTGTCGTTAGTTTTCTTTGGCCTCATTTTCCTTCTTCCTTTGGTTTGCATTTGTCACTATTAGTCTTTTTTAACTTTTCCTGCCACCCCGCAAGTTTACATCTGCCTCCCTGCCCCAACAATGGCAGTTCCCGTCGGGCCAGTGACTGATTTATTAGAACCAGCCGAAATGAAAAATGTAAAACTGATGAGTATTTTTTCATCGTACTAAGTTGCGGTTATGTGTGTCACGATGGTTGGTCATGTCTCCACCTTTTTTTTGTCTCTGCCTGGAAATGACATTTTTGATTCAATATTTGGTTAAGCACAGCATTTTTTTTATTAACCACTCCAGACTACTGAATTCGGGGGTATAAGAGATTGAAACTCTTGAAATTGGCATTTCCAATTTCATTTCCGAAGGAAGGTAAAAGGGTCTGGTGCCTGATAGAGGACAAGACCCGGTGTAGTATTTACTTACGTTTGAAACCTGTTCTGACGGGTTTCGTCATATGCTTGAACCTTTTAGAACAATTGATACATTTTAGACAAAAGAAAATCGACAAAGTACAAATTTGGTAGGAATAGGCTTCAATGCATTATGCAATCGAGTAGAACAAACACTTTCTCCCACGCTTGTTCATCCAGGGAGGATTTTAAGCCTTTTCAGTTACTATAAAAGCTCAACCATGTGAAGACGAAAAGGCTTCCTGTTTGAAACACTTTCCTTTTGAAAGCATTTCAGGATTCAAATTCATCTTAAGTGAAAGTCGAACATGAAGATGTTGATCCATTCGGCGCTGGAAACGGATCCATTGTCTTTTCTTGGCTTCTATTTTTAGAATTATTTTTTAGACTTTTAGTTAGCTATTCTTAGCCTTTTGTCAACCGAATCAATCGTCAATACGAATGATAACTTTTTGATTTGATTAGAATATTTTTATAGTAAAAAAAAAGAAAAAGCTTTTGGAATCTTGTACCACAAAAAAGTCCTTTGAGACACACGCTTTGTTGAGAGTGAATAAGTTTGGGTTATTACATTTAAGAACTTTCTTTTTTGATGGAATAAGCTTGCGGAGTCACTTTGGGTAGAGAGCGAGTCCCATTTACTTTTTGACACGTCTCAAAAACATAAAGCACAAGGAAAGAAAGTTTGTTCATTTTTTACTTTTTTCTTGTTTCAAAATGCTGTCGGGTTGGCCACTTTCTGGTCTGGTTACTTGGGGAATCTCTTTTACACAGATATACCTGGAGGATTTTTGGTAAAGGCGATTTATCGTTGCCAAAAAACTTGGGAAAAGTTTTTTTTTTTCGCTCACTAGATTTCATATTTTTCGGAATAGGCCAACATACGCTGCGGTTAGTTTTTACTTGTACAGAAGTAGCCTCATGTAAATTTCCACTTTTTAGAGAGTGATGAAATGCTAAAAAAAAGTTTTAGGTTGATGGCTATAGTTTTTAATGTTTCCTAATTTGTGACAGAAGTAATTTATGAGCGTGGTATGACACTCGGAATATCTGGATGGCAAGTTTTCTCACCATCGCTTCCCCTTGTCCAGAACTAATTTCAACTTTGACATCTTAACTCCCATCTTCTCCCAAAAGTTTGGGAATATTCATTCAAAGTCAAGAAATAAAGTCCCTCCAGCCAGTCACTCCTAAATCTTAGTCTCTTACCTTAATCAAGATGAACCCTGTGCCCCTGAGGGGGTCAAACTTCATTAGACACTTGAAACAGTACATTGTAAGAACACGCTACGATCATTAAAAAACGATTTTATCCTCGTCTGGACAAAACTCTGATTTTGTTACCGCCCATGTCCCGGGTAGGCAGGGCGGGACACTGGACTCCTAATTGAAGTTGATTAAGGAAATAAATGGGAGTTCATAAAAGTCAATTTTGTCATTTTTCTTTTTAGCTTTCGGAGTCTTGCGGGCTAAGCATATCAGAGCTAGAAGAAATGGCAGCCTGCCAAGCAAGGCAATTGGAAACACAAGAACAATTACTAGCTGCCAAGGCTCAACGACTTCGTTACCTCAAGTCAGGTGGAGAAGCTGAGCGTCTTATGCGCTTGCGTGAAAAAGTAGCAACGCAGGAAGAACGTTTGCGTAAACTCAGAGCCCTTCGAGGAAAAGTTCAGTCGAGCAAACAAGGAAATGCTGTTCTTAGTAAGCTTTTTATAATTATTTGTAAATAATTACAATTATTACCGACCTTTATCCTAAGTCAAAAGTGGGTGCGTCTGCTCGAAACGACTTAGTAATTTAACCCCACTGCTTTAATGTTTTACAACTTATCAATTTGGAAATTAATTTTTTTTTTTGCTTTTTCAAGTATGTTCAGCTAGTGAAGGTATTAGCATTGTGCTTAAGTCAAATTCAGCTTGGCATAAGGCGTGAGTAAACAAGCGAGAGAGCTTTTAAAAATTTGATTATCCAAGCTAGCTTCATCTACTTTCATCTCTGTAATTTCATCAGCTTAAAATTAAGTGCACGCATTTTGAAAAGAATAATGGCAAGTTTAGTATGTGAAGTATGAGACGGTAAGAGATTTTGAAGAGGTGCTTACCTAGAAGTCTACTTCTTTCCTGGAGGAGAATTGAGAAAGTGAAGATAATGGATTTTTGTCCAGACTTTTTCCAGAAGAGACTTTCATGCATGTGGTGGTGATTAAAGCCTTTCTCTTAATTGCATTAAATATTGCCATTTACATTAAGATCAGGACTTGTATAAAATTTTTGGAGGAAGTAGGAAGAGGGCTCAAAAAAGCAAGTTCCTTGTCCCGGAATCTTTTTTTTAAATTGCATTTCCTATATAAAGCTTGGGGAAAGTAGACATGGAGATGGAAGCTGAAGTATAACATTCACTTTCCGTTATCTTACCTCTCATTTGCCCTAGTTTAATTAAGACTCAACTTTAGAGTTCAAAAGCCGCACCACTTAGAAAATCTGCCTTATGCTGGATTCAAATCAGGCCCTTTTAAATTTCTCTCAAAATATTCTAGAAACTACCTCAACTGGAAAGCCACACTCTAAAAACCTCCTCGTCTCTTTGACCTAGGCTTCTAGAAATCGAGTACTTTTCATTTTAAATTTCCATTAGAGAATACCGCGAACTATCTTTTACGTACTGTTACGAAATTTTGTTCATGATTCAAAATGATCTGGGCTAAAAAGTAGCCAATAACGGGGTAGTAGCGAATATTGCTTCGTTTCAAAGTTAAGAAGCTTGCTTTCACTTTTGATTAGGTAAAGCCAGCAGACTGCTTTTGTTAGATTCCCTGGTGAAAGTGATTTGCATAGACGAAAGACTTTCTCTTGAAGCTTTTCCAAGAAAACGTCTCTAAGGAGACGAGTCAAAGGGAGTTCAATTACCTGGTGCTTTTTAGCAATTAAAAGCAGAAGTGGGTAGGCGCGTGTCTTGACGCTTCCCAGATGAAAGTGAAATGTGAAGCGGATCAAAAGTTAAGTTTCTTGGGGTAAATTTAACTATGGGCTGAGTGAGCATCTTGGGTAAAAGCATATCACCTGTCACCACTAAAAAAAGTAATCTCCTCACCTGTCCCAAAATTTTAACGCTTCCACACCTTTTTATCAAGAATTATCTGAGACTTAATTTAAGCTCAAATTGATTGGTCCGCACTTTGTTCATTCATTCTTAACAGGCTTAGTTAACCTAATTATGCAAAATACATCAAAAGTCGATTGAAAAGAAGCCAAATCTAGCTCAAATTAAAATTTTTATTGAAATCCTTGACACCCACCAAAGTTGTGAAATTTCAATTAAGCCTTCTGGTTGTTCTTTTTTTTTCGCAAAAGTTAATAGGGATAGACAAGAAGTGTAGGTAGAGTGGCAGTTAAAGAGTGGTCTTATCTAAATTACTTTTCATGCTTTTAGACTAGAAGTAGTGGAAATTGAAGTTGGGCATTAAGTGAGCATCGTTGTCGTCGAGAAAAGCGGGTAGGCGTTTCGTCATTTCTATGGTTCGATAGTTGACTGTTAGTGTGGTTAGCTATTGAGTACCTTTCGTCATGGATATTACCACAACTGAAAAAAAGTAGGGCTCATGCATGGTAAATACTTCTGGTTCAGAAGGCTCCACTTCATTTTTCCATTACTTTCACTCTGTCCTACTTAAAAGTAAGCCAGGAGGCATTTCCCAGTCTATTTTCTTTATCTCTGTTCATAGTTTTACTGGTATAGTTGTGTGTATATATACACGGTAGTAGTACTTTTTGAGGAATTTTTATTCCCAAAGACGAAAGTGAAAGTAAACATAAGACACAGAAACGAAAAAATTTCTCTTCTAATATTCGGAATTGTCTAAACTTTCAAAGCATTCTTTCCCTTACTGTAATTTTCCTCAAGGGATTTTTTTCTTTGAGAAATAATGCATCTAATCTTCATTTCATACGAAAATCTACTGCTAGAGTAAAAAGATCACGATTTAGTAAAAAAAAAAGTTGAGAACTGACTAAGTTTCTCACCATATTAGCCCGGCAGTAAATGTTATTAAAGTCAAAGTGAAAACTTTTGTTCCCAAAAACCGTCCTAATTTTATACTTTTAGAACAACGTTATTCAAAAAGTCCCGCCGACGTCTTTTGCACCACACGATATATTATTCTAAAAGTGTTTTAAATCGATCGACCCCCTGCTCTTAAATTCATTCTGCAATAAACACTCGTACCACGTTCTTTAGCGTTTAATTACATCACCGTCTGTATAATAATGGACAGAATTTAAGTTCTCCAGGAAAAGCCTCCCTTATAGTGGGCTAAGGGTGATGTATTTTCCATTTTATTGATTTACTAATGTTAGAAAATAGAATTTCAGGCCCAGTAATGGGCTAAAGCAGGCTCATCCTATCAATTTTATGGCCTACTTTTTTTTTCCAAACTGGAAGACAAATGTGAGTCATTTTGAGTCATTTTTTTAGAACAAAAAACTAAATTTGTCTGAAAAAAATCATTTTGGGTTAGAAAAAATTTTTTAGGGTACAAAACTATAAATTTTTTGACTTCGTGCCGCGTGAGTGAAAGTAATTGCAGCTTAAAGCAAAAACCAGAACCTCCTTTCTTTGATGCTCTGATTATAATTACGAGGGAATGGACTAATTAATTTCTCAAATTACAGGTTCTGATCTCGAATCACTTCGAGCTGTCTTTAATGAAAAGGAAAAAGAGCTCTCGGTAGCAGTAGCAAAAGTTGATGAATTAACAAGGCAATTGGAAGATATACGACATGGAACGAAAGATGGAAATGGGACCTTTTCGAATTTAACTGGAAGCAATGGCCAATCTCCAGCCTCTGTCGAACTGGAAAAACTTCGCCGTGAGCTTCTGGTAAGGTACCATGAATTTCGCACAAATTTCGAAAATGTTGAGTAATGAGTAGACATTTGGTCCTAAGGGCAAGATAATACTGTTAATACATATTCCTGTCGACCTTTATTTGTTCCATTTAATTACGACAAAGTCGTAAATGAAAGCGCTGTTGTATGTTGACTCAACTGACACTCCCTTTAATAGCACCTCTGGAGTTTCTCCTGAACCGCAATTATTTCTGTCACACAATTCGCAAAAGAGAGTTTCAAATAGAGAAGCTTTTTTGGCAAATTGCTAAATTGTGTACCGCTGTCATTTCCCTCTTGTCCTAAACTAGAGAACTTAATGCTAAAACTTAAATTACCTAAGTTTAATATCATAAGAATCACTTTGAATGCAGATGGCTAAGGGTTGTTTAGTCCTTTTTGTTTAGTCAAACTTTGGTGAATTTTCTTCATTGCTTTCAAAAGTTTATAAGAAAGTAGAAAGGAACTTGTCGCTCTTTCCTTGGAGGCCCATTGTAAACTTAAATTGTTTAAATCGTATTACTTTGAGCAGCTGGATTCAATTCAATTGTAAAACCTCGTGAATGACTTTCTGGAGTGGACTAGATTTTAGAATACGTGATATTCTTCTAAAGAAGAAAAGTTTGTCGACGCTAGAAATGGAACCTGAGAAGCCTAAGAAAATAGTCTACTTTGATTCCCAACAGAAGCTCATTTCTTAGATGCTAAACTTATGTTCATCATTCTAAAACTTTAAAACTGTACCCATTTAAAACAAGGTTGGCAAGCTAGCTACTGCGTACTAAATTTTTACGCAGGTAATAACCTCAGAGTTGAAAGTTTTTACGTTAAATGAAAACGACGAGATTTGGTTTTGGTTCTTTTTTTTAATTTTGGTATTGCTTAAGCAAACATAGCAGGAAAGACCCCAATTTTTTTTTGCAACTTCTGCCTTTTTTATGTCCCCTATTCGAAATTTAAAATTTATGCCAATCAACTTCAATGTTTTAGTTTCTTACTCCAACGACCTGGAAAACAAGGAATAGGAAACGGAGAAAGTTGTTCCTGAATTGATTGGGTTTTCAAGATTTATCTTATGCTTGATCTTTCCTACGGGTCGACTAAATCTAGGAGAGTGTTTGTAATTCAATTTGAACAAGTATCTTCGCTTTCTCTTCTAAAATTCTTGAGTTTGTGCCGGCATGGTTAGATGAGGTATGAGATTATACGGAAAAGGAAGAAACTAAAGTGTCAAAGTTCAGGACCTGCGAATGAGAATTCATGTGGTAATTTCAGTGAAAGGAGGCTGGAAGAGGGTTGCTGGGAAAGTATGGGAATGATCTTGCCGTAACTATTACTTCTTCATTGAAAAGTTTCTTTCTAAACGAAGTAAAGTTTTAGATACTCGTAGTCGGAGCGCAGTTAGCTCAGGCTTAAGTTTGGATAAAGTCTTTACAAAGAAATGAAAAATCGAAACGAGTGAGAGAGAGGCTTAAAACTTCGAGGATCAATGCATTTTAGCACACTGCTAGTTCATTTTTTTTTTGCTATCCTGGTCGAAACTATCTAGTCTGTTACTACCTAAAGTTCAGTTCAATCTTACTTTCTCCTGGAGAAAGTTGATGAAAGTGGAGAGAGTTCTGAATGTGTCTGTTTTCACACTTGGCAAATGTCACATTTTTTCTTGGAAAATAATAAAAAGAAAGGAGAAAGTTCATGGCGTGTCGTAATGTGTGCTGGGAAAGGAATGAAGATAAGATTATTGTTAACGTGATTTACCGTTCACTCCCTCCTATTCTTCTTTCCTGATCAAAATCTACAGTCCGGAATCTGATAAAAACGACTAAGGGCTTTCATTTTACGTTTAAAATGCGTCAGAATGGAGGAATTTCGTTTTTTGAGAAGAAAAAAAATCTAAAAACTAAAATTCAATCTTGTGAATCCAATTGAAACACATGTGCACAAACAGAGATTGTTTTATTCTACAGCCGAATCGTAACGACACAGTGAAATTCCATTTAAGATTCGATATTATATTAAATTCGACTTCAAATTTTTATTTGAATTATTGGCCCAGTGTCGTTTCGTTATGTAGAGAAGAATGACCATGGTTTTTGAGTGTAAGGCTTTTAAAATGAAATTTTTGTAAAGTGAATTCTACAATAATTGAAAAATTCCACCAAACTGAATTTATTATTAAAAATGTTAGAAGTCAGCGGGTGGAACAAGACGCAGCGTGTGTCCTTTTGTAGTCCAAATTTGGATGAATAATTTGTCACACTTTTTACATTGCATCGTAAAGAACACTATATTTAAGATCAGAGAACACCTTTGTGCGGACCGAGAATTATCATGAAAGATTTAGTATATTGTATTTGGACACAAAGTTTTGAAGAAAGTTGAGTGACATGACGCTGCTCCTTTATCAGCTTAAAGGAAATGGAACGCTGCGGGATTTCGTTTCTTTCAGCGTTTTCCTTCGGCTCCCCAAAGTGTCACGTTTGAAAACAACAAGAGAAAGTTTTGGAAGAATTAGTTCAATTTTAAGTGTCTTTCCTGTTACTATGTCTTCGTTGCAAAGGCATGGTTTTATTAAATTCATTTATTATTCTATGTTCTTTTTCTAGTATCGTCAAAAACTGAGAGAAGCACAAGCCACTAGAGTTGCTGATCAAAGGGCCAAAATCAGTCAGAGACAAGAAGAGGCAAACCGTGTCGACCGCAGAATCGCTGAACTTCAGGAAAGACTTCATCGGAAAAGATTTCTTAATCATCAATTAGCAGCAACGCTCAAACAGCAGGTAAATAATTTATCCTTCCAGGACAGTTTCAGTAGTAGGTGAACATCTTGTACCTTGATATGGATGTCTTCCTGCATGTCACAACTTTTGGTTAGAAGAGACTAATCGAATCCTGGAAAATTAAAACGTACAATTTGAAGTGTCACTTGTCGGAAATTGAGAAAAAGTTATTAAAATTCATGACTAGTCGACCTCGACAGACAGGTGGAAAAGTGAAATGATGCTGTTTAAAACTTGACGTCATACAAAAGCGATTGTGAGAAGGTGTTAAATGAAGCGTTTTTGAATGAAGCTTTTTTATTGGGTGCACATGTCTAAAAACGAAGTAAAATAGGGTAGTAATGTGTTTAGCACAATACTGTTAACATATGGATACAGCATAGTTCCCCGCCCGTCTTCCCTTTACAGAAGGCAATTCGTCGTCGTTAAAATACTGAACTTTGATCTCTACGCTAGATCTTCCTTGTTGTTATTTTTATTAGAGAAAGTTACTAATGTTAGACAAATCTGTCACGTTCGTCATGTCCTAGGCCTGTAGCAAAAGTTTTTGTAAAAGGAACGCTCTAATTTTCAGGGATCTAAGAGAAAGAAAGCAATACACCGAAAGTTTTTTCGGTACTACAAGGAAACTTTTTTTTCAAAGTTTTTAATTGGGGATACCCGGGGGAGCGTTCGACCTTAAGGTTCTCAAAGCGTATGTGCTAAAGCCCAAAATCTAATGAATCACAACAGTAGTTGCTCGGCAATTTGTGCCAACGAACTTGTCTTTCCTTGAAAAAAGTCTTAAATCTCAGGTCATGAAAAATGTTGCAAAGGTCGTACATGACTAGGCGAATGCTAATGTGTTCCCGCCTGTTTTTCCCTAGTGACCAATTACTCAAATATTAAGCACAATCTAAATTTCCCACTTGGTGGATATAAAACTTTGTACAAACACCTTTGGCAAAGGTTTCAAAAAAGCAACACGCGTTTTCTTTTTTGATGGAAAGAATTCTAGCAAAAGGCTTTTTTTTTACGGTCGGTACTAAATCTTTTCTCGTTTCGCTTGGAAATGTTCACGGGATGAAAGCGCGTTGCCAAGGCTTCAACTAAGTTAGTAAATTTTTGACATAAACTTTGTATAGTACTTTGGGTTTCTAGTCAGGTAGTTCTTTTGACTTTGTAACGTTTTTTACCCTTTCCTTCAAAATTCTAAATTTTGTGTCGAAATTCTTAGAAATTGTCTTTGTTAAGTAGTCATCGGGAAAAGGAATTCTTTTTTAACGGGAGGAGTTAAGAAACGTGGTGTCAAAAGTAGAAGGGTGAAGGTTCAAACCAGAAAAATCAACCAGTTTTAAAAGGCAGTCGATTATGACTAGTCTGAAATATACTGGGTAAATATCCATAGGGCAAATATTGACGGATTTAAGGTCATGGTTAAAAATAATGTTGAATTCTTTTTTCTTTCTTAAATTCTTTTTTACGAATTTGCAGGAGAACGTAGAAGAAATTCTCGAGAACGGAATGCCTACAAAGAACGACTCTAAATATCAAACTCTGCCTTACAATTCAAAGTTCACGTCCTTTGGTGTCAAACATTTGACACAAAACTATCAAGATTCTCAACAACAACAGAACGTCCAAGACCAAGTAGCAAAATTTGATAAGGCTATTCAACAAATGCAGATAATAACACTAGACCAACATCGTCATCAACAACCCCAACTGTCTACTGAGAACAACAAGTTGACAACGAGTAACTATACCACAAATTTTCAACAATTACATCAAGTCCTTAGCCAGAATCATCATAATACCAAAAGCGTCAATAATGTCAACTGTAGTAGTAACAGTGGCAGTGTCATAGCAGACTCTACTTTATCAAATGGAGTTGGACATGGTCTTCCTCAAGGAAAAGGAAAATTTATGTCACCAATTGGTGAAAATCATGAACTAGAAAATGTGGGATGCCCGGTAATACGCCCGAATAACTTCACACCGGCTGGAGCTCCTCACCCGGTGGACAACAACGTCGGGCTAAGTAGTCAGGTAATATAACAATAATTCCAAGGCGATGAGCTCATTTCTCCAGCGAAAACGTGGTTAATGACCTTTTGACCCATTGCTTTTCCAGTTGAGATCGTGTAGAAAATAGTAATGGCAAAGAAAAACGTGTCATTAGAGACCTTTCTCTTTGACAAAAACAAACGTGTCTTACAGCGTGGGAAAAATTGATCTTTGAAAGTAGACCGTGAAAATAACTTATCGTTAGTGAGAGAGCTTTTTTGTATTATTTTTGGGGCCACCAAAAATATCCGGAAGTTCATAAAAAGCAATCACTTCTAAAGTAACTGGACCGGCTTGGTTTTTAGAGAAAACGATAGGATACTAGAAGTTTTCTTGATTTTGCTATGAACGTAAGCCTTTTGGTGACAGCCAGCGATTTATTGCCGTCAGCCCCTCAATCCTCATCTAACGTCCTAGAGCAGCGCTAGTTTCCTAGTCGCGTTAGGAAACCGCTATAAAATGGGCTATCAGGTCTTGTCCCCAAATCCCTTCATTGAAATCTTGAGCCGAAAGTTGATATAAGTCTCAACTGCGGTTTTTGACTCTCCAAAATTGTTTCCATTTTGTAAAATAAACTACCTGGTGGTTGTGACTTTGCTCGAGAAGTTACGAACAGAGAATGTCATATGATAAATCCTAGATACTAGAAGTTAGACTTGAAAAGGCTTTTGACTCTAAAGATTTACGAAGAAAAGGTATACAACAACCACTACTTTGTACTGAAAGTCAGCAGCTGGAAATAGTCGGATTGAAGGAAACGCCGTGTCCATGTCCAAAAACTGAGAACCTTGGACATGAGTAATGAAGGACTTTGTTTCTTCACTGAACTTACGAACGAGAGTTGCTCATCCTTCCGAAACGGAGGCAATTACTGCAAATAAGTTCGGACGGACAGGGAATTACGGGCCTATCGGCGCTTCTCCTTTCAAATAAATTGTTAGGATTTTCAAAATCAGAGTTTTTTGCGAAAGTTTATATGTTTCGAGAAGCTGTAAATGAGAGTAGAAATTGGAGTCTTTGATGAAGTCTTGAAAGGTCCTCTCTTCATTAACTTTTCAGGGCGGGACCACAAGGGACGTGACCTCTTCTGGTGGAAGTAATGGTTCTATTAATGCCACTAGTTCTGATGGAATTGGACCCACTTATACGAATACTGATGGAAAAGGTCTGAGACCAGCCTTACCGCCCAAACCGTCAAAACCACCACCTCCTCCAAGTCGTCAGCCTTCCGCTGGAGAAATCTTCCCGTATATTCAAAGGTATGGAAAACAATTTTAAACGAATTTATGATTATTTGCTTCGTTAGCGTAGAAAAACGCGGCGGAATTAATGGTGAATGTCGTAAATTGATAGCGTCATGGGGCGAAAAAGAATGCAATATTTTTTTTTTTGCAACTTCAGTTTATTCTAAGAATTTACGTTAGCACATCCCAGCAGCAATATTTTCTAGAAAAAAAAGTTAGCTTAGTGTATAATTTTAAATTTTAATTCATTTCTGTTAGAAGAGCAGATGGGAAAAGCAACTCGGGAGAAAGTTTTTCTTTTTACTTTATTACAAAACACGCCAAGTGTAAAACAGGAATCCTATTAGTTACTTCCTCTAAACTAAAAGAAATTGGATACGATGCCTGAACTAATGATAGATATATTTTATAAACTAGAGAAAAACTAGGAAATAAGCATCATTTGGTCTAACAAGTCTTCCTTTACCTTTTCTTTGGAAAAGGAGGGAAAGTCCCACTTATTTCATACTTTTGTCTTTTTTATTTGAAAAAAAAAATAGGAGTTTGTCAACGGGAGACGGAATCGGAATGATGCCTGACAGAACTGAATTGCCCATCAAACCCAAGCCACTCTTTGTCGATAAGCCTTCGAGCACCTCGTCATCGTCAGGAAATGAATCTTTTGGCACATCCGTCCCACCACTTCTTTCAGGATCCACAATCAGAAGACACGGGGAAAGGGAGTTATTAGGCACTGGAAATACTACAAATGCCAAGAATAATAATGGCAAGGTACCACGCCTTTTATTTCATTCAAAGTCACTTTTGTCTCGGATTTCCTGGTTTTTTCGATAAAGCGGGCATTGCTAATGAGGCTTCGGTTATTGTTTTCACGCCATATGCGACTGAGTCTGTAAAAACAGATCATTGATCTCAAATTACAGGCATTTCGTTCTGGCGCTTCGGACACTTTTTTTTCGATTCTATAGAAAGTTTTAAAAATAAAAATGTTGAGACCCTTTGCCATGTCTGGAATAGAAGGAATGAATTATAAATGGGTCCTTGAAAAATGCGGGGTAATGCGAGAATATTTTTGTCAACTTTTTCGACAAGCCTTATTGCCTTTGTAATTTTTAGCTGTTTATGTCCCGTGAGAGGATTGATTAGTGACTGCTTTCTAAAGTGCGCAAATTATTTAGTAAACTAGCATCATATTTGTGTACTGTATTTTTTGGAAAGTGTTATTTTTTTGTCTATTTATAGGTACGTGTGTCAATAAACCGTCGAATTGAAATGCCACCTGCCTTTCTCTTTCCGGAAAGTGATCCACCCCCGTCAGATTTAGTACCAGAACAATATTCGTCAACGACTTCTTCCCTCTCGTCCACGTCACTCACGTCATCTGTAAGCAGTACCGGAGGAACAGTCGATTCCATCAAAGGAAATGTCGAACTTAATGATTGCGTGGATGCTTCCCCACTTCTGCAGTCCCACCAAAAAGTACCTTCCCACCATGGCCTTGAGGAGTACACACTTCCTGATCTCTTTCCTACTACTCCGTCACCCACCACGACCCACCTAAATGGTGAAAGTAACTTTAGACCGCATCTACTTTCCCATTCCAACAATGTCAAATTGACTTCACCTAATAACAATACCAATTATCCATTTCCGTCCACCATGACCACTCTTGCGACTGGAGTTGGTCACCAGGAAAACAATAAGATGAATTACTCTAATAACAACTGCGAAGAGTCGTCACCTCTCCAGGACCATTCTAGAATGATCCAGTCTCCTACTACTGGCTCACCGCTTGACACGAATACGAAGTACGAAGTATCTAGTAACCAGGAACGTTACTTTGAACAGCAGCAAGTTGCGCTTATGAGTCTTCATCTGGATAATAGAAAACCCGGGCTCAGTTTCGAACAAGACCTTTCACTCAAACCGAAGCAGCGTGAGTCGTCAGGTACCATAACACTCTATTCCGTGGGAATTTAAACACAGATGTCAGAGTCATGAAAGTCAGATGGATTGCTTTTTGATTCAACATTCCTTTTGAATTGTTTAGCCTGTTTTAAATTTTAAAATAGCCTTTTTCTTTACTCAGATGCTGTCAATGTGATAGAATCCGAAAAACGAAGTGAGCAAACTGCTGGTGGGTACGAGAATGAAAATAGAGGAAACGGATCATGCGAACCAGCAACTGACAACACTGAAAATGGTGATACTACCAACAAGTTTCCACATCTTCCAGGAATTATTAAGCGATTCAAGAAAGGCAACCTTAAATCGGCCCATAAAGTAAGTCATTTGATGTCACTTGGTCCAGAAGGGGTAAACTGCCGAATTAAAATTTATGAACGAGTTACTGAAAAGTAAATAGGTTTAGTTTGAAAGTTTTCACCCTCTTGTTAATTGAATTCATTGTAACTCTCTAGAAAATAGTTAATTAATTAGTTCATTTCCAGAAGGAGCTCTTATTTACATTTAGATTAACGAACTTTTTGATAGTAGAAGTGAACTGGGAATGGGTAGTCTTTCGTTTTGACTTTTGCGTGATGTAAGAATAATTTTCCCCCGCCCTTTTCTCGCATCCTCAGTAATTAAAAGTCGACTCTCTAATTATTCTTAATTATTAAGTTTAATTCTTGCCTTTTCTTCCAATTAGGACCCTAGTTCGACTGGTCGTCGTGTTAGTTTTGATCCGTTGGCGTTGCTTCTGGACGCTTCACTGGAAGGAGAATTGGAACTAGTAATGAAAACAGCAAAGGAAGTTGGAAATCCATCAGCAGCAAATGACGAAGGAATAACAGCACTTCATAATGCAATTTGTGCTGGACATTCAGATGTTGTCTACTTTCTCGTTGAATTTGGCTGTGATGTCAATGCACAAGATAGTGATGGCTGGTAAGTGAGCGGATGATGGAAGTTTGAAATGAGCTGAAATTGAATTTTGTAAGAGATACAAACCTGAGTAGAGAATCTAGACAATCTGGAATGCTCATTTCCTGTTTCTATTGTTTCCAGGACTCCATTGCATTGTGCTGCCTCGTGTAATAATACTGGAATGGTCAAATTCTTAGTAGAGCACGGTGCCTGTATTTTTGCTACGACGTTGAGTGATCATGAAACTGCGGCCGAGAAATGCGAAGAAGATGAAGATGGATTTGGGCCTTGTTCCGAGTACCTATACAGTAAGTGAACCGTGTGGAATTTCTTCATAAAATGACGTTGTTGAACTGGAAACGGCCGACTTTTTGTTGAAAGGTGTCTTTCATGGAGAAAATTGGGCTTTTGGGTTCTGGATAATAAGTTGGGATTTGATGGTAGAAAACAAGGGAAAGGAGAAGATAATGACACTTTCTCTAAAGAGAGCTTTTTTTTTTGAACGCTACTGGATTGATTTTTTTTTCCATGACAGTTACAGCCTTTGGCATTCTCAATTTTTTTTTCGCTTCCGTATCGTGGAGAATGTAATTTCAAGGAAGCGTGGATTCCTTTCGATTTGATTTTTATTAATTCTGAAACTCTAAAGAAAGTTAAGGACTTTTGCCATATCCCACTCGTTCATGTCTTTGGTATAGTAAAAGTCATAAGAGTGAAATTCGATGGGAAAGCCTTATATCATGGACGATTAGTTTCTATTCTTATGATCCGTGACAAATGGAAGTCTCTTATCTTGGTGATCGAAAAAGATAAACTTTCCCTCATTTCCTGCTGCCCTCAGCTTCTTTTCTGGATGTAACTTTCTCCTTTGTTTCCAAATTAAATTGTCATCCTATTTCCTGTAAATGTATTTTCGATGAGGATTTCTCAAGATTTGACTTCGAGGCAAAAGAAAAACAACAAAAAACTATTGTAAATCGAATTTCGACTTTTTTGACCGGAGAAGTGGAGGTCTTCATTCTGGAGCGTTTTTAAAAAGTAGATTTCTTCAAACCTCAAAATTCTTAAATTTTCTTTTTTTAAAGGTATGCAAGAAAAGTTGGGAATCATCAATAACGGCGTGGTCTACGCAGTTTTTGACTACGAAGCTCAAAATCCGGATGAGTTGACATTCGAAACGGGTAATCGTCTCGACGTTCTTCGAAAAGGAGATGAAGTAGAACGAGAATGGTGGTGGTCAAAACGGGCTGAAAAGAATGAACAAGGGTATATTCCGAAAAACCTTCTGGGGGTAAGTTGTCGAAAATTAGCTACGGAGTAAATTTCTGGTTAGTACAAAGGTATTCAAAAAATTTTTTGTTTCAGCTCTATCCAAGAGTCATACCTGAAAAAAGGAAAGCAGAGTGCTAGCAAATAAAGATCTTTTCTGGAGAAATTCTGTATCACGTCCGCTCCTCCAAACTAGAACACTAGAGTTCAGTCGCGTTCCGATAAGTCAAAGTATTGGATGAATTTCAAGAAAATTATCAAATACTGGACATTTATGGATTTGCCTTACACCTTATATCTCTTAATTAACTTGTTCAGTTTAGTTACATGTTTAGGTTAAGCAGAACAGAATTAACTTTTTGGGAAAATAAGGAAACATTAACTTCTTATGTCTTGGTCAATATTGCGAAAATTGAAGGTTTTCTACCGCAGTATGAAATGTTGCTGACCGTAGGGAATAAGGAGTCAATATGCACAACGTCATAACGTTGACTTACAATTCGTAACAAGCTAAAAATTCATGTTTCTTTTCTGATTACTGTCAAGTTAAAAACACTTAACACCAAATTGTGATATTAATAGCGGAAGTGAAAAGTTGTTCTGCAACGCGCAGCTAATTAAGATTCGAATTTTGCAAATACGAAAAGGAGGACAATCACGTTAAAATTACTTCATCTATAAATTTTGAGTGATGTGTGATGATTCAAAAAAAAAGTTATTCTAGATCAATTTTATGGGACTATTGCAGAGAGAAATTACAATTGAAATAAAGAACATTTATCCAGTAACCAGTGGATTCTAATTTAATGAGTAATTTTAACCTAATTAAAACAATTTATGTTACTGAATAAGGTTTGACATTTTTAGATCCACAAATGAGATAAAGTTAAACTAAAGCTGAATGAATCTCTAAACTTATTGTAGTGGATTGTATAAAAGCATGTACAAATGCACGTTACTTGTAACATTTTTCTCCTGAGAATTGTTAGAACAAGATGATCCGTGAGGTTTTGTGACCCAAATGAGGTCAACCATAAACTTTGGTTTCATTGAGAACTAAATGCGAAGTCAAAAAGAGTCCGTATTAAAGTTTATCTTGCAGGTACCGACGTGGGAGTTTGAAACTACGCAGTCGTATCAATTATTAATCATCATTGTTATTACTGTGATACTCTAGCGGTTCAGATTTGAAAGTAGTTTCTGCTTCCCTTCTTGGTGAACGCTGTAAAACAGTTTGTGTTTAAAATTTTGAAATATTTTGCAGTTACAAAACAAAACTCATCTTACAGGTTCTCGTTTCATCGGATAAGGCGAAAACGTGTGGTTATTCGAGGATGACAATTCCGTAATTTCGTTTCCATATTCAAAGTACTCCGTCTTGGGATAAATATCGCGGCTCAAATTCATAACGATGTCTTGGATATATTGCGGAATTTGACTCTTCTGCAAAAAAAAAATTCTTTATGCTCAAGATTTTTCCCCGTTAAAAAAAACTCTACGAAATACCTGTTGATCAGAAAGTCCCATCACATAATTCGCTGTTCCTTGCCGTAAGTCCTTCTCATCTTCTAGTACTTGCTTCAATTGTGCATTGGGTAGCATGAGTAAGACGGGAATACTTTTTGGCAAAGTTCTTTGGCAACACTTTACAAATCCCTCCCAGATCTTTGGTTGAGTCCAAACCTAAGATTCGAGGGCATTAAGAACTGAGTGTAAAATTGAATGGAAGCAAGACGCTACCTGTTTGCGAATCAATCGCGCTAGGATATTCATAACAAAACCAAGAAGCTTCGGATGAAGATTCAAAGTTTGAATAACAGTACGCAGAAGCAAGGTTGGCAGAGGATTGATTTCTACAAGTTGATTAATAATTTTAGCTAGCGTCTCCTGTGTATAAACATCCACTTCCGCAAAACATAAAGATGTGGCTGAAACCATAAATGTATTTATCACAATGGGCTGAAATTCGTTTGCCTACAAAAGTCTTTCACTGACACTGAACTGACTGACTTACCTCTAATAACACTTTTGATGTCACACTTGTTACCAACCATGTCCATACGATGAAGTTCGACCATTAATTCTTCCGGAGTAATTGGACTTTCCTGCTGACTTTGAGAATCCACGTGTATACCCAGCAAACGATTAAAAACCTGCAAACAACACAAACAAAATGAAGGCATTTTTTCGAAAAAAAGGTGTAAAAATTTGACAAACATTCAGCTGGAGACTTCAACTGAATGAGTGCAATTATTTATAAAAAATGCATCACCTCTTTTACGACATTTGGATTTAGTTGAATTAGTTTTGGAAGCGCGGTGATAATTTCCTGCTTCGTCAATCCATTGAGTACCGGAATAAGAAATCGGACGTCAAAAATTCTCTTATTGTACAAATTGCGAACCCGTCCCACCAAATCGGCACTAGGAAGATCTAATAGACAAATTGTTAGTTACCAAAAGTGCAACAGAAATACTGTTTTGCCAGTTAAAATATACTTTTGTCCGTCAGTATATGAATGATTCTTGTAATGAGAGTTTCCGACCCTTTGGGAAAAGTATCAACAAGTTTCAGCAATTCTGGTGAATCCAAGCCCATCTGTCTTACTGGTTGTTCCACCAACCGTAATATTGTACGCTTCACATCCGGCGGCGTTTCGACGTAAACCTTTGCAAGTCTAAGTATTTCAATTTCAAACAAACCATTATTTGCAACAAAAATTATACTCTCGTCATCAGTTATCAGCGCTTACTCGTGTATCAACTCATTCTTGACTGAAACCAATGCGAGATATAGATGAAGACAGGATCGTGCTAATTCCTCAGTCCATTCGACTTCCATATGTTCGCGTCCTAGCCCTTCCATAAATAAAATTTCCGGTGGCTTCGATAACTTCAATGACGAGAGATAGGTATTCATGGCTTTATCTTCAATTACATTGGCACATTCCCCAGCTTTGTATAAACCCAACGTACAGTTGACAGCATTCGTCCGAATCTTCAAAAATATTAAAAATAAACTTTCGATGTATTAACCAAAATACATCGTACAAGAAAAAATTTTCTAGACCAAATCTTTTTGCCATCCAAATTTTCAAAAAAAAAAAAAAAATTCGAAAAAAAAAATTTGGAAAAAGTTTTCTGAACAATTTTTTTGTATCTTTCAAATCTTCAATAAAAAAATTTTGGTAAAAAAATATTTTGCGAAAAAAATTTTGGGGAAACAAAAAAATTTTTTTTTGGACCATTTTTTTGTATCTTCCGAATCTTCAATAAAAAAAATTTTCGGTTAAAAAAGAATTTTTCTGGACCATTTTTTTGCATCTTCCAAATCTTTAATAAAACAATTTTGGAAAGAAAATTTTGGTCAAAAAAAGATTTAGAAAAAAAAATTTTTTTCGAAAAAAAAAGAATCACCACTTTTTTGTATCTTCCAAATCTTCCACCGTTATTAAATAGAATAGAAACAGAACTTACTACTTCCACGGCGTGAGAGCAGAATCCCAGTAAAACGCTAAGATAATGTAACTTCTTGGGTCGTTTGCTAGTCAACTCCTTCACCAATTCCATTCCTTTAGCTGATTGCTCTTCCATGTTGCATAACCGCTCTAGTCGTTCCACTCCTTTATCAGGAATAAGAGGACACTCCATGTAGAGCCTCCATGACAAACTGAATGACAGAATATAACACTGGAGCGTGGAACTCATTGCCAGAAATTGTTAGAGTAAGAGAAAAAAGTTAAACTTACCTGGCCTTTTCACCTTCTGTTGCGAAGTTTAATATCGCCTCGATCAAACTGATGAATGTCCATTCGTATCTGTAGTAAAAATCAATGAATTATAATCAATTAAATGACATGGAATTAAATAAAATTAACTAAAAACTATAAAAATGATAAAGCAAAACACGTACATTTATATTTAAAAACTCAATTGTGGGGCTTCCGCCGAAGAACAACATATCTCAAAATCAACAACGAAAGTTGGTTGGTATGCGATTTTATTTGTGTAAAAACAACATTGTGAAAACTGTCTTGTCGGTCTGTCTCTGTAATAATAATGCCTTAGGCACCACTAACTGGAAATGAAATTGCCAATTTACCAGTGAACGAACAATGTACCGTGAAAGATGTAGTGATACTGGAAATTAGTGATGTCGGAAAAAAGTGACAAAGATCACAACAGTTTGTTAATGCCTTACGTACCACTAAGTGGAGATGAAATTGCCAATTTGCCAGTGAATGAAAAACGTACCGTGAAAGATGATGTGACACTGGAAATTGGTGAGGTCGGAAAAAAGTAAAAAATCACTAAAAGTTTGTTAACGCCTTACGCACCACTAAGTGGAGATGAAATTGCCAATTTGCCAGTGAACGAACAACGTATCGTGAAAGATGAAGTGACACTTGGAATTGGTGATGTCGGAAAAAAGTCAAAAAATCACTAAAAGTTTGTTAATGCCTTACGCACCACTAATTGGAGATGAAATTGCCAATTCGTCACTGGATGAACAATGTCCCGTGAAAGATGTAGTGACAATGGGAATTGGTGGAGAGAACTATTAGGGACGTAGGCGTCCCACTTTTGCCAAAGTTTCTAATTAATTAACTAATTAATCGTCCAGAACCACTGTTTCGAAAAATAAAACTTTTGTTCACGTTGTAAGTTCCCGAAATTTCTGTAAACAAAATGGTAAGGGCAAGACCCCCCCCCCAGCACAACAATGCATCGCTGGGTGCAAAATCGCAACAGAGCAAGGCAATGCTAAAACTCAGGTCGACCAAGTCGTGTTATTGTAAAGACTAGATACGATAAATAATTACTAATTGCAATTAATTCTAGAATTTGGAAGGTTCGCTACTTCTTGATTACCAAAATTTTGGTCGTTTTAGTTGCTAACTTGAGTTTCAAGTTGTTGATTTTGAGATATGTTGTTCTTCGGCGGAGGGTCAGAATTGTCTACTTTGTCTTTTTTTCAAGGGAGAATAAGAAATAAAACGAAAAATTCCAAAAATTTACTAAATATCAAGGTATGTAGCAAAAAAAAACCCATCGCTAATAAGCGCTATGTTTTTTTTTGTTTACAAACCTTGCTAAATATGTTTGAAATCTTCAATAAAAAATTATTTGGCCGAAAAAAATTTTTTGTCAGATCAAGTTGTTTGCATTATCCAAATAAATCTTCAATAAAAAATTTTTTGGGTCAAAAAATTTTTTTTTATCAACTTTTTTGTATCATCCAAATTTTCAATAAATTTTTGTTCGGATTTATGTATTGATCACCATATGCAAATGAGACCACAAAAGTCTTATCAGTTCCCGCAACTTTATANATTTTCAATAAATTTTTGTTCGGATTTATGTATTGATCACCATATGCAAATGAGACCACAAAAGTCTTATCAGTTCCCGCAACTTTATAAAAGAGAATAATTGTATTATTGAGTCAATTCAATCTAACCTCAAAAGTCTCATCCAGTTCTAATGGGATCGAACTGAAAACTAGGCCGTGAGTGTAATGACGAATTCTAGTTGCCACTAAATCATTATTCTTGAGCAAAATATTTTTTCCAGTTGTGGTTGAGAATCTGTCGAATCGGAACAAAAAAGAATTAAGCAATCCGTATCCCACAGGTCGTTCATGTTCAATACCAAGTTTCTGAAAATAGTGAAATGCATGTTATTAATTACTTGTGAGACAAATGCGGAGAGATTGGAAGTGACAAGGATTCAATCAACTGAGACGAAATCATAGACATTTCTCCGAATCTAGTTATCGTCACTTGAGCACATTGGCCATAGAGGTCAATCACAGCAAACATGTCTAACACGATACGATAAAAAATAATTATAAACCATCGTTTTCCTTCTGGAAATGTCATTTACTTTCAATTCCTTACTTGATGGTACGTCAATTGCTGCTGCAACACCTTGATCTTCTCCGTTAACAAAGTAATGTAATGTCCCATCGGATTTCCGCATCATTCCAACACGATAACCACATGTCAAAGTGTCCAAGTTACAGTTATATCGATTCGTTACCGTTTCACCGCCCTGTAGCATTATTTACGCCTTACGCATTATTATATCTTGCATTTGATTTAATCGCTACAATTGCCTTCAGTATTGTTTTCTTTGTAACGTACTAATATGAATAGAAGCTCCGCTTAGCATATACGTATCGTGCTCCATGTCAGTCATGGTATTTGGAAAAACCAAGTCTTCAGGACGAATTGACGTCAACCCAGCTTCGATACTAACAAAATGGGAAAAGGTCATAAAGAGGTCAAGCTAATGCAAATTCTTTCCAACTTTCTTCTGAATTGTCTTACTTTCCCGACCACCTGTCAACCATTCGTTCAATAACGACTTCAAATAGTTCGTTGTCTCGATAGCGGTCTGTTGCTTAGGACAATCGCAGCATTGAATTCTCCCAATGCATTAGGCCTCGACGCTGTCAATCCGTTATTGGTAATTCGAGCATTTTTTCCACATAGAGTATGAAACCGAATGTCACTCCCGTCACTGTCGTAAATGTAAGATTCAGTCATGGCCAATGGCAAAAACGTTCCACTTCCATCTGACCCACCAGCTGCTCCACATTCAGTTACAACTACAGTGGTAGTGGCCTTATTTTCGGGTAGAATCGATGTGCCAGCTTCGTATACCGTTTCATTCAAAGTGGTGGGAGAGACAATCGTTGCCTGTGCAGCTTGGCCATAGAGCTGAATAAGAACAAAGCGAAAGGCATGTCGTAAAATTTTGAGATCAGCGTCTTTTCGGGCTTATTCTACAAAGGTAAAATGTAAATTGCTTTTTGTCCTGTATTACATCAATAACACCAAAGATATTTGCCGGAACTCCGGTAGCAGCCGGCCTAAAAAACCAAGCAGTGTTGTAGTAAAATCTAAACGATTTATCATAAACACGTGAAAAAACGGGTTCGATTTCGTAGATTATGTTTTACCCTTGATCTTCGCCATTGATATAGAAATGTAGACTGCCAGATTCCTTCCGCAGTACACCAACACGGTCACCAACTTTCAGACGATCTAGAGATTCACCGTAGTCATCAACAACTGAAGTGCCATTGTGCATTATACCTAGAAGATAAAACATAAACATCACGAACATCTTTTACTCTTTACAACCAGATAACTACCATTTCCAGTCATCATCCATGTTCCTGAACGTAGATTTGTCATGGTACAGGGATAGTCCAGTTGTGTTGGCATATGGGTAGTTACTCCAATTTCTATCGAACCTGAAGTTTTATTTGAAAAAAAAAACTAGTTGTGTGAAATTAATATGCAAAAAAATTGTTCAAATTTGATTTTCATAAGCCACTACATGGGTTCCTATTTTATCAACTACTAGGGCAGGTGGCAGGTTTTATTCAATTCCTTGATTCTTGAATCTTGATAACTTCATTTCTTACCTGCCCACTTTATAATAACTCTGTCCAGAACAACTTCAAACAACTCATTAGCCCTCAGTCGTCGATTCGTTAGAATAACGCCATGGTTAAAATCTTCTTTGGCACTGCAATTTACGAAACGAATGGTTAGACGTGCACGTGACTAGTTTTGAATGAATTTTTTTTTCACAATGACTACATAACATGACAACGTACTTTGGGCGATGAGCCGTTCTTCCGTTATTGATAACAGCTGCATGGAATCCACAGTTTTGATGAAAGAGAAGAACATCATCAGGCTCAGAAACTGAAAACGACCAAATGATGATTTAGATATATTTAAATTCTAAACTTTTCATAAAAAAGTGTAAAAGTCATTTCCTACGGCTGGCATATTCGTGACTACGGACGTTGACACGGAGGTTGTGTTCCTCTCGTTCATTACGTTCCACAATAGTGACCTTTAGGACAAAATGATAACTGTTTCATGTTTCAATGTACAAAATTCCCATTAAAATTGTTTACTTTAGCAGCCATCCCATAGAGATTGATTGCTCCCCATTACAGGCCGAATGAGCCCAGTAGTAGCAATACCCTGATCAGTTCCATTAACAAAATAATGTATTTCTCCATCTGGTTTCTTTAGTATACCAATTCGATCTCCTGGATCAAGTTGATCAAGATTGAAATGTGTATAAGGAGAATTAGCTGCCTTTCCTGTTTAAACAGAATCACTCAAATTAAAGGACATAAAATTAACGACTTCAATGGTATTGAACAGATACTTGCCATCATGCAAAATTCCATTTCCAGACATGACTACAGTGCCGCTGCGCATTTACAGTCATGGTCGCTGGGAATTCAAAACTCTCAGGATTTTGAGTAATGAGTCCAAATTCAATACTTCCAGACCATTTCCGAATGATGACGTCAATACGAACCTAATAGTTGAAATATCTATGGTTATTGCCATATATTGTTTTTGAATAAAAAATATCTCATTTAACAACAATATCATACTGCAAAAAAAGTTCACAAATTATTTTTTCGATAACTAATGAGAAAATATGGCTTGGGTTAGTAGCTTTAATTTTAACTTTCAAAACTTAAAATTTTAAATTCTCACAATAAAACTTTGAGAAAAACTAAACTTACTCCAGCAAGAGAAACCAAAAAACTAAAAAAGCTTTAAAAACCCATCAAGGCCATCAACCCATGCCACTTTGCTTTGCTCATATCTGACACGACGCAATTTAAAGAATTTTGTAAACATTTGACATTTACCTGAAAAATTTCATTTTCCCGAAGAGGTCGATGGGTAAGGACTACAGCTATGTAAAAGACAAGAGAATAGTCACAATTTGGCCCGTTATAAATCAAAGTATCATGAAGTTGTAAAGGTTCAGTATCAGTTTCAAGGTTCTCGTATCTCATGGGCCCAGGCGTATATATTAAACTAGACGCCTAGGCCGTATACTTGAGCCTGTCAAATGGAGTAGACGGATGTGGTTGAATTAAGTAAAATTAAGTATTATAACCTTGATGTAAAAAGTTACCATTATTGAACTCCTCCATGGGTCTTCTTCGTTCGGCCACTTTATTGTTACTGGATAGCTTGACGAGTGGTCCACATCTATCGTGAAATCGTAATTTGTCCGATTCATTGTTGTTATCTGATAAAACTGGCTCAACTAAGACTGGGCTTACTTCCTCGTGCACTACGTATTCAACAGTATTGGTTCCTAAACGTACAAAACATTTAAAGTGAACGTCAGGCTTCAAGCAACTTTAGAATCCATTTGAGGATGAGTAAAGTAGACGCATGCTTACTTTGTTCTGATAATTCAACGTCAACCAGTGAAACTTGAGCACATTTCCCGTACAAATTACATATTACATAAACATTAGCAGGAATGAACTCTACTGCAACACCCTGTGAAGTACCATTGACGAAAAAAACAAGACCACCCTGCAATTAGGCCAACAAAATAAAACTTATAGTTAGCTTAACGAAAACAAGTTAATACGACTAGCCTAATTGTTAATCAGCGTTAACCTTACCTGAGATGTTCTCATTAACCCAACGGTATCACCTTCGGCCAGAGCCTCAAGATCGAATCCGTAATTTTCAACAAGAGACTCTCCGTCTTTAATAATCGTACGGCTGGACATGAGCTAGAAAACGGGTAGGAAAGCAATAAAGATTTAAAACACAAATTCATGATTTTAAAACAAAAAAGTTTACCCATGTTTCGCCTCGGAGTTCAATCGCATTCTGTGGTAAGCTTTCTCTGGTAAATGCATCTGGTTTCATCGTCGTTACCCCGAGTTCGATACTTCCACTCCAAAGACCGACCTTGAAAGAAATGACAGTGAATAGTGATATTTTACTTTACTGCCTATACTACTATTATTTGCGAGGGTCGAATAAACTTAAAAACATAAAATTATTTTTAAAAAAATCAGAAAAATAAACTTTGTTTTTCATGCTTTCTTATTCCTACCTATTATTTGTTTCTCATATCTGTTGAACATTGTTTGAATTTTTGAATTTTGAAGCGTCCTTAAAAAGGGTTTGAGCTAAATCGGAGTCAATCGTTATCGTATACCGAAATTATTCCAATACCTTTTTATCCAACTTGACTTGAAAAATTGCATTCGTATCCAGCGTCTTGTGACTAAATGTGAGTCCATTGTTGAAGTCTGACTTCGGTAGCAATCTCTCAGCACTTCGATTTTCGTTTGACAGTTCAACTCGAGAACCGCAAATAGGATGGAAGTAATATCGACTGGATTTAGCCGCTGCCATTTTATTAATCTAAACTTCTAACTGAACAATTAGAAAAATGACGGTGATGCGTATCTTCGTAACGCGTGCGTATCGCAACCACTGCAATCCAGAAAAAAAAGAGCACATATTTAAAAAAATTGACTACAGTTAGTAGTTATTATTATGTAACTTATAGTATTATCAAATTTTTTTATGTAACTTACATACACTTACCTTATAACACAGTGACCATGTAACGCCTTGGTTCGGTTACACACACCGGAGTACGGTGACCATACTTCTGTTAATTATGCCACAGTTCTAGCACACCGTTCCGTTGAACTATGACCTTCCTTTCCTTTCTTATCAACAAAAGCTTACGAAATTCAACTCACAGATGACAAACAAAAACAACGTACAAGATGCATTGAATTGCATCTTAGATCTTACATCCACAGTTGGCTATTTTGGGCGCGGCGAACTTTCGAACCGCGCCTTGCATATCAAAAAATCACTCGAACCGACCCGCACCGCACTTACTACCTCGTCGACCCGAACCGAACCGCGTACATCTGATTCTGATCTGACAACAAAGTTTAAATAATTCTTTTCCCGCTTCTCTACTGTTTTAAGACTTTCTTGTAGATTTTAATTTTTTGTCGAATACAAGAAAGAACTGAACGTAAATTTTATTGTTATTTTAATATATTAATTAATTAAGTATCGAATATGCAAAAGTAAAGTGCGTTCCAATTTCCACTGGTAAATCATAAATTATTTCCTTTACACGTTGGAGGTTAAACGTCACACGAAAAATTCAATTGCCCATTTGGTCATTTCGACTACAAAATTTGGTTCTTTGGTGCTGCTCTGTTTTTTCGGATTTCTCAACATTTCTGACGTAGGTCAATTATTTCATTCTCGTCAAACCCGAGTTTCCGCAAACGCATTTTAATGGTTTTCATTTGCCGCCTGCTGAGGGTTGACCTTGACGCTGTTGACAAAACGGACCAACCACCTGTGTGACCTTCTGGACCATAACATGAAGTCGTTAAGAACGTTGACTCATCTGCCCAAGCAACTTGAATCAACCAGTAATCGTTCTCAAAGTATCGGTTATGACCTTCTGTGACCTCTGCTCGATGTTTATTTACTGGTTTCATTTTACAATAGTAACTTTTCCCATCTTTCGTTTCTTTGCAGTTGAACGTGACAGTACCTCTAGTTGTGCGCCAATTCAACAGAACCCTCCTCGATGATATGTGCTTTGTATTCAATGTTGTACCACACAGGATGACGTCAAAATCGTCTTCGTCTTCAATCAAATGACCTTTGACCATGAGACTGTGTAAATGTTGGATCAGTAGCCCGCTTAGAAATATGTTGTTTGCGTTGTTTATTCATCAACTTTCTCATGTGCTTCAAATTTATTGGATGTTTAGGCATGCAGCGACAGCCGCTACACGCTTTAGCGCGTTCGTCGATTGTAGAATCATTCACAAGCGCTGCTGCTATATAACCGACGCCAATTGCGACGAAAAAAATGCAACGAAAAGAATAGTGCATTTCTGATTGTTGGATATCACAGGTTATGAACAAGTGACACTAGTAAACGATTAATTCGATATAAAATCTTCCTGCTTTCTACTTTTGGGTTAATATACCGAAGATTTGCAAGTACTTACTATTCATTACCAACTACCAATACTTGAACTGATTAAACTTTGGCAACTTTTTGGTTAGCGGCTGGATATGGACAAGTGTTCCTATGTATGCGCAATTACTGTTAGTGCAGATGTTGAGTGTATGCAATAATTATATGAAAATGATATTCAACCAAATACACCGATCTCCTTTTGATTGTTTAATAATGATGATATGGTTAATTAGAATCAATGCAATTGAATTAATTAATTTACTCGAATTTGAATTGCAGGTTCAATCGAGTTCATTCCAACACCTTTATTGTCTTCTATACCTTTTCATTTGGAATCAAGATACATTTATTTCGTTCTTTACTTTATTGAGTGTCGCTGTCCAAGCGACACAAATTTTTTGCAAGGATAAAAAAGTTGAAACAATATAAATTTCATAAAAAGAATTTTTTTTATATAAATAACGTTAAAAATTTGAAAATGGAAAAAAAAATAAGTTTTTACAGGTTTGAGCGAACGTTTAGTTTCAACTAAAGGTTACTTCGAAATTATACGTTGAAGTTACAAATTTTTGTTTATAAATAAATTCTACAGGTGTAGTTTTTGCACTTGGTATATTTTGCGCGCAAAAGCTACTTTTTAGAAAACAACAACATGTAGCGCGTAAAGGTTACAAAAATGATTATAAATTTTGTTCAAGTTTTGATAAATTCAGGTCACGAAAGATGTGTAACCCAGTAAATTTTATAAAAAACGGCTCAACTATATTTCGTACTTGGTAATTAAAATAAATTCCAAGTTCACTTAATCGGTCCACGAAGGTCAGATACATCACGGTCATTTTTCACTCTTTTCTTCAAGTCAAAAGCCTTAAGGACGTTTCATAATTTTAAATCCTTTTGTAACAAATCTTGAATTCATTGCCCCATCATTAATTGCTCGTTAACTCATCTTCATATTAAAGTAACTTAAGTTTTTTTTTTTAATTTTTCAAAAACGTGTTCGACACGTGCGAATATTTGTAGTCTTAATTCGCAAAATCTCACATCGTCTCAAGGTCTAGTGCTTTTCCATGACTTTTACTGATTTACACGTTTTTTAAAAAAAACGAAGTTATCGATTAGTTTTGGCTCTTTGCACTTTTTTGCTCTTGGCCCTAACGTGCTTGGCGAATTAAGTAATGAGCTATCGTTAAGTTGTGCACTTGGCCCTTAAGTGGCCCCTAACGTTAAATGATGAGCCTTTGGGTGCAAATTGATTTGGCTTCTTCAAATTAGCGTCTTAACAGTAAGAAGTTTAAAGGAAGAGTATAATTAGACGGAGGAAATTCATGTTTTAAGATC